>JASANE010020243.1:0-12372 GCA_030248225.1 Trileptium ribeirensis | reverse complement strand
TGAGCAATACATTTTCTTGGTTCCGTTACGTATTGCTGTACCGGCGCATAACTTTAAAAATACATTCCATGATATAACTATTGCTTCGCATAAATTTTATCTGAATTTGAAAGATTATTGATTGAATCGTACAACTGATCGATTAAGCTTAAGAGCTGGTGTTTTGAGTATCAAATTTCCAAATGCAGGTGTAGAACTGTAGGCGATAAATGGCACCTTAAAATTAAAAATTAATTAGCGTAAGGGGCAAAAATACAAGCTCTATGTTTCGCGACACCCTAAAATTAGGCGTAATTTTGGAGTTAACAAGTCCATATATGGGATTTCGTCTTATATTTTCGTTCAATTCCTTATACTGTGCTTCATGCCAAAGCTTGCCCGGCAAAAATTGCGATTAAGTATTGTCACTTCTAGATTGTGACTGAAATAATTACTATTTAGTCACCGTCCAAGTTGCTCCCTCATAAACGGAATCGTATAAATCGGTGCTGGAAGTTGCTCCTTTTAAACTTCGCAAAATATCGTGTCGACCGTTTCGTCGCCCAAGGCGCTCTTTTACAGATCGAAAAATTATTTATTATTTTATATAATAAGAATATAATAATAAAATAATAAAAATATAATAATAATTTAAATATTAATAATAATTTAAATTATTATAATGATTATAATTGATGATTATAATTGATTATAATAAATATATAATAATAATTTAAAATAATAAAATATAATAATAATATAAATAAAATAGTAAAAATATAATAATTATTTTATATATTATTATATATTAAGGCACTGAAACATACTTATTTTCAAGTTAAGTTCAAGGAATATCACGACGGCATTTCGCTCATGACATCCTACGTATTAATGTCGTTTTAAAATTGTTTACACACCGCCCAAGTTGCTCCTTTTAACAGAATCTTATAAGTCGGTGCTCGTACATACTTATTTTCAACGTCGGAAAAGATCGTGTCCACTATTTCGGTCATATTATGCTACGTATTATTGTTGTTCTAAAATTTTTCTCATGTCCAAGTTGCTCCTTCCAAACGCAATCGTGTAAATCGATGCTCGAAGTTGCTTATTTTCAACTTCCGAAAATACCGTGTCGACCTTTTGGTTCATGTCATTCTACGTATTATTGCAGTTATAAAATTTTTATTCGTCGCCCAATGTGCTCTTTTCCAATAGGAATCTTATAAATTGGTACAGGACTATGCTTATTTTCAAGTTAATTTCAAGCCCTTCTATAATTGTCTAATCACCTTCAAGTTACAGCTTCCATAGTAATCAAATCTAAGCAGAATCTTATAAGTCGATGCTCGAACATATTCATTTTCAGCGTCGGAAAAGATCGTGTCAATTATTTCGGTCATCTTATGCTACGTATTATTGTCGTTCTAAAATTCTTACTCTATCGGGTTTTTGCTGCTCATGTTCATCAGTAGGTTGCTTTCCTGCAAATGTTCCATCCTATTCGTGTATTCTATCCAAGATTACGTTGTGGTTGGATGTCTGTACGCTAGGTTGTGGAGATCACGTATTGAAACATGTATTTTCTCACTCGTTTGATCTCGGAGCAACCGTGCGTACAAATGTTTGAACTTGCAGTGGTCTCACAACATTTCCATGTGCTACGTTTGCTATAGGCTTTTCAGGGACTGACATCCAAATGACATCAGGAGTGTCGATGGTTGTATTGGGACTTTGCTACTCTATTAGTACATCAACCGCTGTTGCAAATGTACTGTTCCAGGCTGGTATTAATTTCGATGACGCTGATTAAGTTAAATCTAATTTTGATCTTTTTCTTTTTATTTATTGTTTTTATGACACATTAATGTTACACACCTATTTATATTACAACGTGGCTTTTCTGTGTTTACTAGTATATATGGCTGCAATAAAACAGTTGTTGTGTTAGTTAGGAAGATACAATGGTTCACTATTAAGGTTGTATGAATTGCACGGAGCCGATTGAATATTTGCGTAACAGTCAGTATAAATTGTCATATATAAGGATATGAAACGTAGTGATCCTCTGGGCGTGAGCTTGGTCGAATTAATCGTAGCTTACTTACAATTGAAATTATTATACACTTAGCCATCATTAATATCATTGCGTTTTCCAGATGCTGTATTTGGGAGCACCAGGTAATAGCTATGAAATATTATATAACAAACGCTATACTAATTGAATCTCCCATTTTTGGTAGCTGCTACCTCCTTCCCTTAAAAGCATAATAAGTCAGAACCTTTGGAAAATTTTAAAGTGAACTAAATTGGATAATGTTAACAAGAACACCGTGAGTGCACTTGAAAATGGGTGTAAATTGGGTAGTCTAAGGATATGGCGGGGTTCAATCTTGGTGACACAAAAAATCGGGAGGTGGGCATGTTTATACCAGCAAATATGGGTCATAAACTGTAGAAGTATGGCAGTTAACATTGTCATTGGTAGAGTGTTACTCCTTCAGCAGAGTTGTCAGTTACTGGTACTTGGTTCTATATGCATTTATTTGAGGCGAAAATCCGAGAGACGACATTGAAAAATGGTACAACCAGTGGTACAGCGCCAACATTATAACGGTCGGTGTTTACGGCAACAATACGTTAGATGAGATGAGCGAAATGGTCGACACGATGTTTTCTGAAGTTGAAAATAAGCATGTTCGAGCACCAGTTTATACGATTCCGTATGGAAGGGAGCAACTTGGGCGGTGAGTAAGAATTTTAGAACGACAATAATACGTAGCATAAGATGACCGAAATAGTCGACACGATCTTTTCCGACGCTGAAAATGAATATGTTCGAGCATCGACTTATAAGATTCTGCTTAGATTTGATTACTTATGGAAGCTGTAACTTGAAGGTGATTAAACAATTATAGAAGGGCTTGAAATTAACTTGAAAATAAGCATAGTCCTGTACCAATTTATAAGATTCCTATTGGAAAAGAGCACATTGGGCGACGAATAAAAATTTTATAACTGCAATAATACGTAGAATGACATGAACCAAAAGGTCGACACGGTATTTTCGGAAGTTGAAAATAAGCAACTTCGAGCATCGATTTACACGATTGCGTTTGGAAGAAGCAACTTGGACAGTGAGTAAAAATTTTAGAACAACAATAATACGTAGCATAATATGACCGAAATAGTGGACACGATCTTTTCCGACGTTGAAAATAAGTATGTACGAGCACCGACTTATAAGATTCTGTTAAAAAGGAGCAACTTGGGCGGTGTGTAAACAATTTTAAAACGACATTAATACGTAGGATGTCATGAGCGAAATGCCGTCGCGATATTCCTTGAACTTAACTTGAAAATAAGTATGTTTCAGTGCCTTAATATATAATAATATATAAAATAATTATTATATTTTTACTATTTTATTTATATTATTATTATATTTTATTATTTTAAATTATTATTATATATTTATTATAATCAATTATAATCATCAATTATAATCATTATAATAATTTAAATTATTATTAATATTTAAATTATTATTATATTTTTATTATTTTATTATTATATTCTTATTATATAAAATAATAAATAATTTTTCGATTGTAAAAGAGCGCCTTGGGCGACGAAACGGTCGACACGATATTTTGCGAAGTTTAAAAGGAGCAACTTCCAGCACCGATTTATACGATTCCGTTTATGAGGGAGCAACTTGGACGGTGACTAAATAGTAATTATTTCAGTCACAATCTAGAAGTGACAATACTTAATCGCAATTTTTGCCGGGCAAAGCTTTGGCATGAAGCACAGTATAAGGAATTGAACGAAATATAAGACGAAATCCCATATATGGATCTGTTAACTCCAAAATTACGCCTAATTTTAGGGTGTCGCGAAACATAGAGCTTGTATTTTCGCCCCTTACGCTAATTAATTTTTAATTTTAAGGTGCCATTTATCGCCTACAGTTCTACACCTGCATTTGGAAAATTTGATACTCAAAACACCAGCTCTTAAGCTTAATCGATCAGTTGTACGATTCAATCAATAATCTTTCAAATTCAGATAAAATTTATGCGAAGCAATAGTTATATCATGGAATGTATTTTTAAAGTTATGTGCCTAAAGACTTTGTTAAACTTTCCTCTAAAGGAAACTTCATTAGCTGTTCTCACAGTGAACCCATTTCATACTATTTATTGTTTCTTAGCAAAAAATATGTTACACCGAAAATATGCTCAAATTTTTTGAACAAAATTATGGAAAAGTAATTAATCGAAAAACTGTTATTACCATCATTTACCAATTTTAATTACTTTGGCAGAAAATATATAAACAATGTTTTTCTACGACTCAATTGATGAAGCCGATCAGTTTTATGAATTGCATTCTCCGGTTGAGAATGGAGAATACCTCGACATTTTGCTTATCATTTTGATGTGAATGTCATGTTAGATTCTTGTTTACACCGAGATTAGGAATCTACCATTGGGTATGGGCTGCCAAAACTAATTTGTTAGCTTCTTAAAACGCACTGCCATTGTTACACTGTTGCAAAAATTCATTTTGCTTGTTCAGTTTTGAAACTGAATTACACAGATTTTCGGCACTACAACTGTACTTTAGCTATTTTACTTTACACTACAACTACACATTGGGGAGTTGCAGATTTATCTGGTAATGCGATAGACAGTTTTCGTTTTCAGACATTGCTTAAGCAAAAATGTAAGTTGTTGCAAGAAGCTGTAGCGACAGACCTTTTGTTTTATTGTAAAGATAAAAACAATTAATATAAGCATTACTGTAGAAAACTGAATCTCGGTTGAGCGATTTGTCGTACAAGAAAAGCATCGCACAATTTCTGTTGGATATACAGTCTTGAAAATTACAACATGACTATGATAAAACCTTGGATTGTATCTGAAATCTGCAAATACGCATGCTCGGCAAGATGCCATGAGCACAGTACCCCATGTGCCTAAAATACAGGTATGTTTTATGCTAAATTTTTAAATAAACCAAAGAAGATGAACGACTGTTCATGAGAGCGAAACTCTCGTAAATCTGTTAATTTATTAAAGCAAATTTCAAATCAAATAAAACAAATTTACTTCGATAACAATAATTCACAGTTCGGACAGCACAGTTAAGTAATAGTAATGGCATTTATGTCTCGCCTTTTTTTGCCAAAGCGTCGCAAAAGAGCAATAGAGTGTCAGAAAAGAATTGCAATTGTCAGAATGCAGCAAGTTTGTAATATCATTGGCGAACTGGGCAACAAATGAGTCTTCAGTTTGTCGAGAGAATTGCCACGTAGTGTATGAGACATACTATTCCAAGTCGATGAGCATAGGAACCAAAAGCTGTTGTTTCTAGGGATGGCAATCTGAAGGATTCGTTCATTCGCCAGAAAAGATATGGTCGATGTATTAATCATCTCGACAATATACGCTCGTGTTTCGTAGCGAAGTGCATTTTGAACCAACAAGAGTATTTTGTATAGTTTGAACGGTAGCCAGTGTAGCTATCGCAATATCGGACGGGTACGCTCTCATCGACTTGTGCACGAGACTACCCTTGCCGCCCTGTGGTTGATAGACTACATAGTTGACAGAACTATTCTTATACCTTGTTCATGCAACTAGTGCTACTGTGACTTAGATGAGACTAATAATAAAATTATTAGCACATTGTACTATTAGAGGAATTCACGCTACAGATCGCAAATAATCAGAGATTTTCTGGGGGGGGGTCGAACACTGGTAATATTTTTTTTGCATGCAATACGTCTAAAGAAACGTTTTAAAGTAAACCGCATAGCATGGCGCAAGTTCGGCTATTCCAATGACAAAATAATACACTATATTAATACACATTAACACTTATATGCTTACTTGGAATATAAGACAGCTGTGACCTTACAAAATTATCAGAAAGGTGATCATTGGTAGCAGAAGTAATATCAGCAGAACTGCCGGATCTGTCGCTGTATTTGCTGAAATGTTGTAGTCGTAGACCCTCGGTTTGTCCCTCAGTCCGAACACGATTGGTCATCGGTTTTAGTGCGACACTTGAGAACACAACATCGGTTCATGAATAATGACATTTGATTTGCCCTGCTTATCAGTGCTACACCGAGTGACCCTTGTCTTTTTACAATGTAATTGTGACGATGCAACATCTGTGCTTTGGCTAGTTGTTGGATGAAGTTACGACGACATATTACGGCACTTCACACCAACAGCAGATCGTGCTGTCTTCCTAGAAGTTTGCTTGTCCAAAAAGGAGGAGGCCGATCGACAACCCAGCTTATCAATTTGACTGACGCGGCTAACTTTTCTTTTGACGGCTTTCGTGTTATGGCTTGCTGGCCTACCGTTGCTAGCTATGCCTTACCGGTCTGAAATCGCAGATGCTTTTGCTTCTAAAATTTAATGTTGTCACTGTAGAATTTTGCTCAGTAATACGAATGAACAATAATTAGTTAACTTATCGTAGTGCTATTCGTGTCGTTTTTAGTTCTATTTGCATTTCATAAATCACAAATTTTAGTAAAAAATAAAGTTGAAGAGTGAGGAGTGAGTGTTAGGACCCAACACTTGTCTTATTTGATGCATACCACGTAAACATAATTGCCATTTTCGTATTCAGCATTTTCGTATTCAGCCGAAAACTTTCATAAACGCATTCTAATGACCTACATAAATCTACACTGAAAAAGTGGCAAAAGGACAATGTATGGTTCTAAAATCAAATCCGCACAATATTTTGCTTCAGCACCGTCTCACGGTCGTGTAACCTGGGGGTGTTTAAAACAGTGAAATCACCGAGTTTAGCCGCGTCAAATAACTTTATAGTTACATTGTTTACCTCCAACAAGCTAAAAAATTACTTGACTTTTTTGGGGTATTTTTTAAGCATTTGAATCATGGCTCGATACGGCTGCTCTGATAAAAATGCACAACAGCGATGTAGTGGGTCTCAACGTGCGGTCTCTGGATATCTTGGTCCCCGATTTTCGATCTAATGTTTCTGTAAAGAGTTATAACGTGAAACATCGAGGACACCAATTCGCCAAAATCCATAAGTTTTCTATTCGTCTCCGTTCTGTAATAATTTAGGTAAAAAAATTAGGTAAATTTAGGCAAATGCAAAACTAAGTACACAATTGCAATTCATTGCGGATCGGACAAACAACTATGCGAAAATTCAGTCTTTTGTCAAAAACTTATCATATTTTCAAATTTTGAATAGTCTCTGCTCGTTACACTCGCACTGCAGCGGGTTCAGGTTCGTCTAGGTAGAACACCAAAAATGTCGGCTTTATCTAAGTTTGACAAAGGAGGACATGTTTAAGGTGTAGGCAAGTGTAACCCACAAAATGTCATTTTAGGAAAAATCATCACTGCGTTCATGATTATAGTTGAAACACTATTCGTAAAAACATTTGCGTAGTCAGCTTCACTAATCCAATATGGTGTGCTAAACGCATATAATATACCCGTGCCTTGTGGTAATGCAGAGAACGAAATTGTTAAATATTGATGCAATATTAATTGCCACTGCTGAAGTACTTATGGCGTTAACTACACAAGTATAGTCATACATACGATGTAGTATTTGCACTTCGGAACAAGACCTGCTGACATTCATTGGCGGTAGCTGCAACTTGGTTGTAAAGGAACCTCTCTGCCTAAACTTTAAGTGTTAACGATCCTAGCATGAGTTCCTCCAGCAGGAACAGGACTCGTATACTCATACTATTAACGAGTAACCAATGTTTTAAAACTATCCAAGGATCTTTATAAAACGGTCTCAGTGTATCATTTAATATATAGACATGTAGAAATTTACTTAAGTAAAGCCGTTTTGGATGGGATATTGTTTTCAAGAGCCGAGAAAATAATGACTTTATTTTTATAGATTTTACTATTGTCTTAAACCTCAAGAGCGTAAGTGAAATGCATATTATGCCGTTTTTGATACTGATACGCCTGACATTTATCCTTTGATATATACTCACTAAGCCAGGACCTTTAGTCCCTACTAAGCTAAGTCCTTAGCTGAACATATAACAGCCTACCCCAAAACTAAGTCGAGGGTATTATGTCGTCTTCAAAACTCCCACGATAAGATATTGTTTTGCGAATATGAACAAATTTATAGCGCCAATCTGAGCAAATCTGTTACAAATTAACCAACAGGATATATTTTATGGATTTTAATCAGCACATTTTATTTAGCCTTAAAATTGGCAAAATTTTTAGAAATCCTGGAGGTATTTCTCGTTATTCGTCAAAAAATTTTCGACAATACTTATTTTACCCATTTTAATGCACAGATTTGATTTCGAACTAAAGTTTGCTAATACGGATAGATAGCAACACCAAGTTGGCTACATAGCGCTTTTGCTTGACCTACATTACGATTTATTTGTTATGACTAATACTAGTATATATCTTGCAAGCGAGGATGAAAAGGAATAAGCGTGGTTTCAGGGTTTTCAAGGGTTCTGCTGTCGCCGAACCCGATTTCCAGAATGTAGTCACTATTCAGTTGTGTATGTATTGCATTGTGTGCAGGTCATCAACAATAATGTACGTATTGATTTTTTGGTATGCTGAATACAGTGGTTCGGTTATCTAAGCTTTACCCTAAGCGAATGTCCTTATATACCCTTTGCTAGGCCTAAGGAGATATACTGACCCCGAACCCGATGCTTTTTAAGGACATGTCTCCTAAATTTAACATGTTCAGGTTTCCGGTATAGGGAATCCAACATTGTTTTACGCTCGGGTCTTTCAAGTGGTTTAAAGTGGGCTGTCGGTGACCCCGATTTGCCGAAAGAATTTCGTCTGTTTCAACAACCCAATACCCGAGCACTCCCCTTTCCCCTGATCTCAGCCATCGAGAGTGTTTGATCTCAGCCATCGAGAGTGTTTGACAACAGATGACACTTCGTTCATCGACGCTTGCGAGATACTAGAATATGTAACAGGTCAAAGACAAATATCGGCCCGATTATGTGACATTTTAGTGCGTATTTACGTTTTGGTAGATTTGCAATGACATAAAATTTTAACAGCTGAATAAAATATCTGATGTTGCGCGGTTGCGGCGGTATCTTATTGCGTTAGTATCTTGAAAACATTTATTAAAATAAAGTTGTTTGTGAGGTAGTGTAACCATACAAAGTGGTAAGCCATGCAACTGTTTGACACTTGCATGGCATGCAACGATGATTTAGACAAATATCAACCACAGTGCACAACTGGGATTGCGCATGGTTTGCGCAGCTGAAATGATTAAGTCATAAAATACAACCATCGAATACGCATAGATACGTTAGGTCGAATCAAATAATGATTAATGGAGAATAAAGCGTAGCCATGTTTGCATTTCCGTTACTAAAGAACTTCCGAGGTGTCATACCTGAGTATCTAAAGCATGCACAACAGTTACCTTGTCCCTATCACGTGGTGTGTCGTTGCACTACCAACGCCATGAATAATCGCGTCCCATCCCCCTAACAGCGGGCAGGGTCCGAGCACATAAGTGGTGTTCCTACCCCCACTGGACCGATTTACCCCCTCGGAGGCGGAAGGTCTGACCCTAGGGACCCAACTTCCCCCTTGGACTTCGGTCCACGTTAGGGTATTGCCTTACCGAAGTTGCGTGTGGTTACTTACTCTACTAGCAAAGCCACAGTGTGGCAGCGCTTTACCAAAGCCACAACGTGTGATTGCTGCACCAAAGCCACGATGCGGCATGTAGATCTGTAGCGCCATTGCCACGAAAACGTGGCAGTACAATGACATTGCCACACCACGCTGTGTCATTTCTACTGTTTAGGTCACAAGCCGCGTGGAATTGCATATGTATTGCCACGTTTTCGTGGCAGAGATAAAGACTTGCCACAATCACAATTTTTAATTCGTGGCAAAGCTGTTGCATTTGTGACACGGTGTGCAGTCGCTGCATGCAACTTAATGTGAACGCGGCACTATGTTCAGGCGAGTCATCGACATCAGGAAAACCTTCGTAACTCACTACGGTTGCCATGGAAATATGAAGCACTGAGCAGGTCACAATGACAGGGTCACGCGAATAGTTTCAAACACTGAACAAAGTATAACAAAAACCTGAAGAGATGAAATAATTGTATCATGTAATCCCAATGCGTGAGTAAACTTAATGTAACCCAGTTGATTACCTCATTTTGTAATTTGGCAAAAAATGTTACAGAATTTTTTGGTTAATTGAAATTTGGCGTAAAACTGTTCGCGAGCACACTGCGCGCGATTAAAATCTAGCCATTTTGCATCGCGAAAATTCAAGTAAAATTACCCAAATTTGTCAATTACCATTTGCGAAAATTTGTTGATTTGTTCGCGAACACAGATAGCTTAACTGCAGAATAGATTTGCTTGTGACCTCACTTTTGCATTAAGTTTGTGCGCGAACACTGAATAATTCAAATTGAAATAATTAGGTATTACGCAATCGAAATTCTACAAATTGAAAACATCGAAATTCTGTTCGAACACTAGGTATAATTTCAGGCAATTGAATTTGATTTTGCCAATTTCCGGTTAGCGAAAACCCAAATGAAATTATATATGACATATAAAATCCAAATGACATATAAACCCAGTTGTGTTTATGGAAATACAGAGGACTTCATGGTGTTACTTATACATTTTTGCGGTGGGATGCTTTGTATTTCAAACGAAATCTACCTTCGCTACAACTCAATCTATCACTAACATGTGATATCGTCTACAACGGTCCGTTTTACATTTTTTGCGGTGGGATGCTTTGTATTTCAAACGAAATCTACTTTCGCTACATCTCAATCTATCCCTAACATGTGATATCGTCTACAACGGTCCATTTTACATTTTTTTTGCGTTGGGATGCTTTGTATTTCAAATGAAATCTATTTTCGCTACAACTCAATCTATCCCTAACATGTGATATCGTCTACAACGGTCCATTTTACATTTTTTGCGTTGGGATGCTTCGTATTTCAAACGAAATCTACTTTCGCTACAACTCAATCTGTGACTAACATGTGATATCGTCTACAACGGTCCATTTTACATTTTTTTCTTGTGGGATGCTTTGTATTTCAAACGAAATCTACTTTCGGCTCAATTCAATCTAGCAATAACATGTGATATCGTCTACAACTCTTTTCGGCTCCATTTTATATTCTGCAACGACAGAGCTGTTCAGTTACTGGCACTATTATGCAATAGTCGGCCAATGAAACGACCGATACCGAAAGCCGTTGCAGCCAATTAATAGGTGATTTTATTGATCAGTTCATACTACTTCAACTACAGGTCAAATAATAATAATAATGGCTATTATGACTGCAGTAATAGTATAGCGATGGATGTATTGGAATCCTGTAGTTTGAAATTAGTTCTGTAGTTAAAATATTGTATTACATACACTGACATTATTATATACAAATTGTAAGCAAATGACGAAATCCCAACCACCGTTGCACGAGTAAAATGTACTGCGCAATGCGTAATTAAATACGAAAATATATACCTAACACCATGAAGTTCTCTGTATTTCCATAAACACAACTGGGTTTATATGTCAACGTTCTTTGTTCTAAGGCTTCGAGTCAGTTTAAGTATATATTATAAAATGCGTACTTTAATTATGCGTAATTTACGGTTTAATTATGGACGATTTACAGCAGGAATAATTGATGAAAATATGTTCTTAGCTGCTGGAGCGTAACTTATTACACGTACTTTAGGAATAACAAATGGCAGGTCAGTGCTTGACCTTGAAGCATGTTCAGCATGTAAAAATTTTAGAAAGCTTACTCTTCGAAGCCTTTAATAATGCTCTAACTTTAGAGGTAAGCTGTGTTGTGCAACCCAATTATTATAGTTTTAAGGGCATGACTTCACCGATGTATATTAATTTGCCGCTGCATTTTAGTGAAAGGCACTAGAAGTATCAGATAACTTTAAGATAACATGAACATAAATTTAATACAGCTGTGGAATAAGCGATACGCGTGTGACCGGAATGGAACTCAAATTCCCTGATATTTCATATTAAATTTGCTGTAACTCTAGAATAGCTGATCCACTGGAAAAAAGATTAAAAATGACAATAGACAAGGTCCTCAGGTATCTCAAGATATTATAAATTAGAGGTTTCACATTACTTGCAATGTACAGATGATATAAAAATGCTCAACTAAACTGTTAACAGATTTCAATTTTAATGATGATTCAGTTAGTTCTTATTCACGAACTATAGTGTAACGGGGTGCGCGGGCTGCCCAACCTCTACCTGCAGGAACTCCGCACCCCTATATTCTATGGTGGCCAAAGGGATGGGACTCAGTGCAGA
>JASANE010020240.1:0-22226 GCA_030248225.1 Trileptium ribeirensis | reverse complement strand
ACAGGAGTATGCCTGGGCGTGGCCGGTTGCATCCGCGGGGACACCAGTTGTCCCCGATTATCCGGACTCGAGCGGCAGCGTCGAATCCCCATTCGAGCGCTGTCTCCTTTGCTTCTGGTTGGTATGCGATGCAAACGACCACGGGCCAGAGGCTAATCAAATTTCCTAGGAGGTTTCTTAGCTGAGCATAGGACGAGACGGGGACTGGAGCTGGCGGTGGGCTAAAGTGCATTAAAATTTTGGTGGGACGTTGTTTTTCTAACCGTGCAACTACGGGGAAAGTCCACGTTGGCACCTACTCCCGGAGCTCTCTGGGAGCGAGTTTCTAATTAGTCGGATTGTGCTCGAGCCGCCCCAGTCGCCGTGGGAATGGTACCAAATTTTGAACTTTTGATTTCGTCTTCACGCGGTGTTTAAGTTACAAGAGGGGACAAATCATTGTGATTTAATAGGCAGCTAGTCGTTTAAAGATCAGCATTCTTTCGCCAAACTTTATAAGACTCTACTCGTCCGGAAATTGTAGGGGCATAGTACGTCAAAGGGAAAGCAGCATACGCCTCAGGGTATCTTACAGGGTACCCGGTATCAAATTTTGTCATCTACTAAATGTTGTATATAAGTTCTTATATGCCCCGAGTGGGCAATTATTGGTAAAGTTTGTTGAATACAAAAAGGGAAAGGATTCATGAGTAAACCATTTGAATCGTGTGTCACTTTTGGCAGCAGTTAGGAAACTTGTTTATTTTCTCAACGCAAAGTTCGAGACCGCCAATTCCCCCCTTACATTGTGCTACAGCCACGTTTACATGAACCATCAGGAATGCCTGCTACCGCGAACCCCTCGCTGTAAGCATTGCTTCGCTTAGCTGGCCATCCGACATGCAACCCTAATGACCAGGAGCTCATCACCCAAGGGACCGGGGCCTCCGCCTCAGTGCCCATGTGTTATCATAAGTAATAAAAATTCAGAGAACGATAATCAAATTTAGAGTATATACTTCGACTAGGCCCTTTAGGATGTGTGTATGCTTACAGTCTAGGCTTCAGGTTGTGCAACGCTCCCAGATCGGAAACGAGACAATAGCGCCTAGGGACACACCAATGGGAACCTTGCTCAGGCTATACTAGGATCGGAGAACCCCGCTTAGGGGATTAAGTGGATAATGAGGGAAAGGCGAGTCAGCCTTATTACCTGTGAGCAGGCTTAGGGGTTGACTCTCCCTCGGGGGACCTTCATACCACTAGACACGTAGGCCAACATAGGGGCCAGGCCGAACACACTGGTAAACCCGCCGGCAGCCTACTAAGCTAAGCGGTTCCCTTAGGTCATCGCATAGATCACCGGGGAGTCGTGGAAGCCGGGGTTGTCCGGGCACCACAAGAGAGTAAACCGTGGTGCAGATGGGATCCCTTAGGGCCAGAACTGGTCCTAGTACATAAATTTAGTGGGGGCCACGCCGTGAGTGCATGCTATAAAATGAGACAAACTGTGATACTGCTCGTACAGTTTCAATAAATACAGTCAATTACCAGTTATCAGAATGCAATTTCCGGCTGCGTTGCACATATGCTGTTTTGTAAAGATGAAAAATTCCTACTGAAATTGTGTGTCCTACTTCCGTTTCACAGGGCAATTTGCTGAGTTAATCTTTTCTTTTATTTAGCTGTCTTGGAACTTGATCATAGTGTATATATTACATGTTTGGACCACAGGTGAAGCAAAATTATGGAAAATTTTAAACAAAATTTTTAAAGCGGAATTCCGGTTCCGGTATTGGTTTATGGACAATAGATTTTGTGGAGATTATTTATAAAATCAATACTGTTTAGGAGATCCTATAGCCAGCGTAACGAGGTTTGTATCTGGTGTTCAAGGCGTCATAGCGAGCTGGAAACTAGGCAATGGCTTACCAACTGCTGGGGATCAGCAACACCATAAAAAATCATGCGTTTATCACTATAAATAAAATTAAACGATAACGCAACTGTTTGTTTATCGCCAAGGCGGTGAATTCTGAGTAGTGAATATGTAATTTATCGAGCCGTACACAGCAGGGAATAACCGGAACCGGAACCAGCAACCGGAACCGTTCATTTAAACCGGATCCGGAACCGGAACCGGAACCTGGTCTTCGAAATTTATATATAGTAAAACAGATGAAGGAAGAAATGAAGGTATAGTGAATTTAAAATGCTTTAAAAATAACTTTTACATTAAACTTTATGTATTGCAATGGTATTATTGCCTTTCTCAAACTTTAAAGAGACTGAGCAAGCTATTAATGTTTATTTATCGATCAAATATGTCGGTTTTTAGACATTCAGACCAAAAAATGTCTTCCGCTATACACCATTGCGTATACTGCGTCAAATCGAATATGCTTACAAAGCTTGGAGCGTAGAATACACACTTTCGCTCTGTCTTCAATCGCCTCCCGTTACAAGCGCACTGGCGGGTGCTTGACGCAATTTATGTTTGCCAAGCATACCCTAAGTACTTTTGCTTAAGCCATACTCTGTTACCGAGTTGGACCGGTTTAATTCAAACGTATCCCACAGACTTCTGGATGTGTAAAATAGCTGCTACAGGCATCGACCTGGCTTTTATTTAACAAACTCCTGCAGATTATTATGAAAAATTCCTGCTCAAATTATGTGCCCTACTTACGTTTCACACGGCTAATTGGTTAGTTAATCTTTTCTTTTGCTTGGTTGTATTGGAGCTTGATCATTGTGTAATATATATTACATATGCTTGGATTACAGGATGAAGCAAAAACGTGGAAAATTTCAAACAAAATTTTTAAACCGGAATTCCGGTTCCGGTATGGTTTTTGCCCTTTGCCGGAACCGCAACCGGAACACGATTTTCGCCGGAACCGGAATTCCGGTTACTCCCTGGTACACAGGCATATTTAGGATCATCTTACAAAATTAGTCGACTATCATTCATCATGCGTGAATACTTATGGAGATATATCTGTTTTCTGTCCATTTAGTCATTAAGATTGTGTATGTGACAGAGGATAAATTGCTCTACAAAATGACTTCAGTCAGTGTTTGCGGACATATTGCCGTTTTGTGTATATTGGTTCTCATGGGCCATTCAGAAACCCGTTTTGATCTAAGACAGAAGAGTAAATAATATCATTAGCAATACACGATTTTCATTATTATATAGTGGATGAATTGCTCTACAAATTTATGTAGAGTTTGAATTACTCCACAAATTTATATAGGGGTGAATTACTGTACCAATAAAACACCTATTATAGATCGAGATATTACCGATTTCGTGTATTTTGGGTCACATGAGCTCATTAAAATCCTTTTGACTCTAATCTTACATCCTTTGAGTTAAGAAAAATATATCGTTGTCGTGTGTTTATAGTAACCCGAACTTTCGAATGCTTTATATACTATTATTAGTGATCCACGAAAAGAGTCGGATAATGTGAGTCAGGGAAACTATCTTGGACTATACAATATTAGTCGATGACTTTGCGTCGATCGATATATCAAAGTAATATGAATTGCTTGCATGGATATACTGAAATGTGTAACCTATGTTAAGTAATGTTCAGAAAACGTTGCGTTTCTATTGCAACTATATGGTACTATGTATGCCATGGATACCCGATCGATCAAAATATATTGTTCGAACAAAATGGGGTGCCGTTACGGCATACCAATTGATCCAAGAGTGACTGAAACGGATTTGGACTCCAAATAAGATACTTTATACTTTCTAACTATCACTTTGCGGGAAATGATATTAAGATGAACTATGTATATCATTTGAAAGAACGAACGGCCTGTGCAAACATTAGTCTAGTTGGGTGAACTATTGCTAAAATAAAAGAAATGTGTACATAATTTTGCTGCCAAATTTGAGTAGTCTTGGCGGTCTTGCATGCATCTAAGACGATTATCAGCATTTTCTATAACGTTTCAGCGCGTTCATACATTTAAAAAAATAGCAAATCGGCTTAACCGTTGTCAGATTGTACAAGATTCGCAGCAACATTTGGCCCTTACATTTTCAAGCTACAGAGCAAGCAGCAATATTGTAGAGTTGAGCTAAAAATGAAAGATTGTGTTATATTTCGTAGTAGAGAATGATTTTGGTCTGCAAGAGGTAACATTTTCACTAAACAATGCACTGGATCGGACACGTAAGGTCGCTTCACACGTTAAAACTTTTGCTCAAAATTTAACTTGAATTTTGTACTTGAAAACTGGCGAATCACGATGCTTCAAAATTTGAGCTCAAATTTTTAGATAATGCATCTTCATCGATGACCGAGTAACCAAGTATCCTTGAATAGTTTGAACAGTCTTCAAACGTCCAAATTCACCAAGAACGCAAATAAGATGGTTTCATATTTTAACCAAAAGTTGAGCTTAAATTTAACACTAAAAGTGAACGTGTGAACAAACTTTCGGAGTTTGAAAGTTTATACAATATCACTCTGGCCATTTGCAAATTATTGATTATTACAGCAAGGTTTGAATGATTTTAGTCTGAATTAGGGCTGTTGGCTGTGTATTCACTCACCGAATAAACTATTGGAATGATTTCAATGTTTTGAGCACTTTATGAATGGATCACAATAGTTGAAAATCTGAAACGATCAGTGTAACTTATTGAGCTACAACAACATAAGTATCTAATTTTCACTATTTTACCCAAAAAAGTTCTTCAATACATAATCTGCTGTATACTAGAAATACAAGAACAATGTGATGTCTTAGGTAGAGGAAATACATTAGTCGTAGTAAACCTAATCAAATAAAGCCATATTCGTATTTCGATGTTTTTGCCACAACGGCTTCAAAATGGATTGGATTTACTCGGTTCTTTGCTGAGCTCTTCCAGCAAAGCTCACCCCAAATAATGAAGTACAGGTACAATTAGAATTAAGTGCTTATAAAATCGAACATAGACGAAATCGAACGAAAACGCAATCGATCTATCTTCGTTTAAACGAAATTCGTTATGTTAAACACAAACTAACATTTTTTTAAGATATTTTTTATTTCAACACAATCGAAATTCGTTAAATTAAACGCGAACTAACATGTTCTCTTAAATTTTTATTTTTAATTTGACGCAATCGAATTTCGTTTAAACGCAAACGATCGAAATCGAATCTTCGATCGATTTTTGAGCACTTCTGATTGTAACTGTACGGTGCCAAGGTAACCCTGATTGGCGTAAGTGTAACGTATTGCATGCTGTTCATGATATATTAAGGCTAACATTAAGTCTTTATATGAGAAATACATTAAACCTAAGTCGACGGCTGCCGGCCTTGAAACCATAGCTATAAGCAGTTTTTAATGCTATAGCGCAATGCCCCTCAGGATCACTTGGGCCGGGCGAAAAGATCAACTCGATCGTTATCGAATTATGTGTTGTCTACTGACAAAAAATTGGTTTATTTTCTGGTGATGGAATATAATAATACGTTTTAATCTGTTTTGATTTTATTATCTATTTAGGAAAAGCTGGAGGCTCAGTTTTTTATTTCAGATGGTTGTTAGTAAAAGACTCATTTGTTGCTTACATGGACCCTGATGACGAACAGATTCGTGCAGTAATGCTTTACGATATTGATTTTAACGTTCAGCTGGCTAAAGAATCGACGCAAGGTATAGGTGGGAAGCATGGCCTGGTTATAACGAATCTAACTCGGTAAGTGTGTTATTATATTGGAACTCTTATCTTGTCGAAACTGTCGCTCTTAGGTATATTACTAAATTCAATGAAGTTGTTTTCGCAAATATTTTGACCTGTTATTATAATCTATGTAATGGTGCACTTATCGCTTTTGCACTGTTACTATGATTTGATACCATTAAAACTAGGGATGTGCCGATCAGTAAAATTCACTGCATACCGAATATTCGGCCGGATACCGGAATAAATATAAATATTGTATGTTGCATGTATTACTGTATGTACACTTTTCAGCAGTATTAGGCTCAAAATATTAAACGAATCAAGGAAGCGTGTTTTAAAAGAAAAATAGAACATGTTTTTGCCAAGTTATTTACCGCTGCGTTTAATTCAGTGGGTTTTACTGTAGCATTGCTTCGGTTTTTTGTAGCATTGATGCTTAAAATAGAGCCTATTAACCCATTCGCGTTGAATTAAGAACAGGAATATGAATACTTTGACTGCGTTAAATCGTGGAATTCGGTTATTGTTAAGCTAATTTAGTGTTAATTATAAAAGTGAAATTGTACATGCCCACTGCCAATGATACCCGCATCACCAAAGTGATTTTTTATAACTTGTAAACTAATAAGTAAACCAATGTCAGACAAAAATCGAAAATCTATTGTTTGTTGTATGTTATAATTTATTATGTTGTTTATTGTCTACAACTGTACAGTTGGTGCTCGTGTGTTCTTGTAGTATTTCGTAATGTTTCGTATTGCTGAAATAGTCTATTTGTAGATATCTGGAATCAGAATCGTTGAGAAATAATTCTGGGACTTCTTGAAATGGACTGTGTTTGGTCATTTGGTAATTATTGTTTTTGGGTACAAAGAAGAAGCATCTTTTTAGCATCAATAGAGTGACATCTACCTTTAAAGAGCTGGGAAATAAATATTAAAAAAATAGGTTGAAAGTAGTATTCGGTATTCGGCAGAATACTGAAACATTCGGCAGAATACTGAAACATTCGGCTTAATACCCTATTATTCGGCCAAATACCGTATTGGTTTAATACCCAATATTCGGTACATCCCTATTAAAAACCTCGTAACACAACGCGACTTGTAAACTTTGTGATGTAAACCACTACACGTTAAGTTTTAAGTCTTCCCACCGACCACGTACTTCTTCATTAAGAACTACAACTTTGCGATAAACAGATTTTTAGAATTTGTTAAAGCTTAAACCAATTGCATTTATTTTGGTAAAATTAGTATAATACAATATGGCGAATGAATAAATCGCGACTAAACTTAAGGTGACCCAGCTAACCATCCTATTTTTGTGATATCCGATGTGGAACCTACATTCATTCCTACGGAACAAATAGGAAATTCGATTCCGTTCATTGTTAGCTCAGACTTAGAAATTTGCAGTTAAGCAATAACAGTTCAGTAACATTTTATAGCTTTGAAACAGGAATCGTCTCTGTTCGCGAACAAATCTAATGTAACTGTTGCATCATAAACGAAACGGTCCCATTATTATATGACTTAGTACCAACATCCTTGTAAATTCAAATCCAAAAAATTGTTCGCTAATACATTTAATGTTTGCGAACAAAAGTTAGCTTTTTTCCACCAACTAGAAAATGTTCGGTATCTCAATTTTTTGACAAAAAACAACAGGACGGGCAGCGGGGCATCTTAAGTTTAGTTAGGTGCGCTTAATAGAATCGCACAACGAAAATATTTTGTCGATTTTCAACCGGCGCACCATTAAAGAATTTAGAAAACTCGTAATGCGTAATTGTTAATTTTTAAAAACTTTAAGTATTTTGATATATACATATACAAGACAATTATATTTGTACATGACATAAACAGAACTAATCGTACAAGTCTAATTTTCATTTGCATACAAAATATGAATTATATTGAAAAAATCTTCAAAAAGTGAAATTCTTAAAATCTTGCGTGAGTAATTTCTTGCTTTTTTCGAGGCGAACGGTCGGGCTTACAGATTTATATTATCAGTAGTCGGTTTCGTTGTGTTAAACCTACATTAGGAGTGTCGTTATCCGGTTCGATGCTCGGAAGGGCTAACAAGACTTCACGTTGAACATACATTTATTTGCAACCATGATAAAGCAAGAAGCGAGCGGCGCCCACTCTTCGGCAAAGGCGCCCGCTCCCATTTTCCCTTACCGGCCCACTCACTTCTGAATAGCGTGCTTACCCCTACCAGAAAGCAACACGATGTCTTGATTACTTGCAAATATATGTAAGTAGCGTGGCTATTGTTGAATTATTTGGCCGCGATTAGTCAGTTAAATTGTATGTTATACTAAACTATGGTCTTTTTATTTCCCCCCAAAATCTATCATTTTTGAAGATACGTTGATGGCTTTGGTACCATTCAACTAAGCGCATCGAGTAGCTTTAGCATATCTATTTTTAAGTCTTTAAATTTTTGGTACCAATGTACCAACAGACTCAGCTCGTAAGTTTACCGAAAAAAGATATTTGAGAACAAGGGGAAACACCATTGGTAAACAAAAATATATATTTATATACAAATTTACGTAATTCCTGGGTCCTACATAAGCAAGACGTTCAAGAATTATGCATGAATATATTAAACTTAGTTTTATACTAGATGTTAGAATGGGCCGAAATATTTCGGCCCGGCCCGTTGGAAATAGAGGTCGACCCAGGCCCTGAGCTGCAAAATTTCGGCCCGACCCGCTGGAAATCGAAGTTGACTCGGCCCGGAGGTGCAAAATTTCGGCCCGGGCCTGGCCATAAGTCGAAGTCGGTCCGACCCACATCAGCAACAATTCGGCCCGGCCTAGCCCGTTAGTATTTGGTGGCGGCCCGACCGGGGCGCGGAACGAAATTCTCGCATCTATTGTGTACTGAAGTATACAACTAAACAATGTACTAGAATGTATATACATGTTTATAATATAAAATTGTCGTACGTAATGTTGAAATGGATAAATTCTATACCTCCTTGTTCTTGATAAGATGAGTCGAATGGTGCGAAAAACCATTATATTTTGAAAATTGATGAATTCTGGGCTGAGAAGTGGGCGAGACCATGGGACAAGACCCCAAAGCTGTTGTCTACAATTTTATCTGTGTTGGTTTTATTCAGTTGTTTTTATATAACGAAATTTGTCACGCGGCGATATAGCGAATGGCACGGATTCGATATTGGAATATAAATAATAATACAGCGTAGTAACAATTAAAAATATTTTTACTGCAAAGCATTTACTATAAAAACACAAAGCATAATGCTAAATACACATATTATACAGAAAGACATATTATAATGTTTTTCTCCAGTTTTTCTAATTTCCGAGGGGGAACTTACGTCATAAAAATGCAACATGTATCTAGTTTGTGACATTTCGAAAAATGTCTTAAGAATACCACATAATTACATTAAAACGTCCAAAATTCAACGCAAAGTAATCATTCGGAAATTCGATCAATTTCGATTAAACGAAATTTCAATCGATTTCGATCGTTTTCGATTTTGACGTAGTTAGATAAATTTCAAAATTGTAAAATTCCGCTTATTTTCGTTTAAACGAAACTTCGCTAGATTGCGTTTAAACGAAATTTCAGTCGATTGCGATTTCGATTGTTTTCGATTGCACTTATGTTTGGCCGCGACTATAGGTATTGCATAGAATTATTTTCAGAAGGGCTCAACAAAACAGAAAAATAAGTAATTTCTGGCACCTACATATATAGAACCGTAAACAGAGGACATGTTTTATTCTTTGTTTTCGCAACGTGTTGATATCGTAGAACTGTTCCGCAGAGCAAATGTAGTTGGCGACTAATAAATTTGACAGTATCGCCAAGACTACATTCAGACTACGTACAACCGTTCGACGCACTTACACAAAGCGATGGCAAACACTCTTTCTTGCTATTGAATGGTAAAGTTCTTGGGTTAAAAATCCGTAAAACGGAAGCCAGAAAAAATACTTAGCTCAAAAGCTCTGTATCGTTTCAACTTCTCACAGCGGATAATGTCAAATTCTCTCTCCACTTTGAATGTCATTACAGTTTTCCCTCCATACCTAAGCCTAACCAGGGTTCATAATTTTACATCAAAACTTTCCTTTTATTCGACATGAAGTAGCAAGATTTATCCCTAACGTGCTTATGTCAAGTTTGTGCCATTGTTGTAAGGGATATTCGACTTAGGGTAAAAATAGCGCCTATAGCTATCCAGTTGAAAATTTATAGAAATCGTCCCCAATCATGGTACGCTAGGGGGAAACTTGACATTAAATAGAACAAGTTGAGCTAATTATGAAAGTAAATGTTACTGTTACCTGTGTATGTGAAATAATTTAATGATTTGACCGTTTGGTAACAAAGTTCACACTATATAATGTATGTCAGACTTGGTTCGTTAAGAGAAAAACGGAGTCTGTTTTGACACCGAGAGCCGAGCTTGAAAATATGCTTTTTTTTCCGAAAAAGGCTAATGAATGTTTTAGCTATTTCTTTCAGTTGAGCATCACCCATACCTTCCGGATTGGCAGAACAGGACGGTGCACTAGACCACTCGGCCACGTTGTAATAAACGTGCCCTGCACTACATTGCGGCTCAGGCTTAGGCTTGGTATATCGAGGACGGCACAGACAGCCTGCATATAGCTTACGCACTTCAGCTTGACTTTGACCATTTTTATATCCTACCTCATACGTCTTTCGAGATTGGTCGACCACTGAAAAAGTTATAAATATTGCTGAAGCAGTTGTTTAGTTTATCAAGCAAGTAGCTGATGCATATAGAAGATTTTTGATGCATCCAGACAGCTACGATGTTGAAACTCGTAGCAGAGTATGATTTACTAATACATTCTTAAGTCGGACGTTTGGAGCTTGAACGCGGTTCCGTAACATAAGCATCCAGTACATGATATTAGATTGCTATGAGCCCGTTTAACATAAATTGCGTCATGCACTATCCATTTCATTTGTAATTATAGTAAATTAAGTCTTTACTGAGTTAAACCTCAGTCCTATTTCTTTTAGTCACTGTGTTCAATTAACTTGCCGTTCTGGTGTGGTCAAGTGTACATTTAGTTGCTGAAGTAACAACCTACTTCAAGATGTTAAACTTCGCTTTGCTCGTGGTAGTTTTCACCGGCGATCTGTTGAGAATAGGAGACTTAGATTTTAACGCGTCGAAAACCGATTGCTTGACTCTTATTATGGAGGAGTCGAAAATTGTATTTTTGTGAAGTGTCCTCAAATGGCGCCCATGCGTACACACAGACAGTGATTTTAGATGATTATAGTGTTTCGTTAAATCCTACTACTTATTACAGTAAGCTATACTTATTGCACCACAAAATAGCCTTAACCTTTCATTTTGTTCTTAATAAATGATCTGTAATAATTTCGACGAACAGTTCAAATCTTGTTTACTCAAGCATTAAAACATTACCGGTCAACCCATCATCATTTCATTGATATTTGAGCTTAATTAAAAATTCATTTGTCGTACAACTGACCGTTTCATGCCACTAAGTCCAAATTTGTACACTGTGAATTGAGTTAGTCCTATGCTGTACGTTTCCACGTGCGTTGTTATTCATTCGCGTTAACAGTTATAATGTAGTTCTTGTCTGTTTTATTATGCGGGTAATTTGTATTTGTAGCGAAAAATTCCAGCATTATTCTATAAGCAAATTCTAGTTTACAAATTTTAGATGTAAGTTCGGGATTTTAAGTGTTTCTAATATTGTGATGTAAATATAATTATTGTTTGTATGCGAAATCGTCGTTTTCAGTCTTATCACTTTCGTACTGTTGTTCAGTTTCCCATGACTGAACTTCAATACTGTATGAATAGAAAGGAATTACAAACGGTTTTACGTCATACATTACAGCTTGGCTTTGTATATATTGGCATATTTTGAAGTGATTGAGTCGTACCGGTGGATGTGCATCGTCATCATCGTTGTCGAGTCCTATCTCTTCCACTGCTGTGCGGCCGCCATTCTGCCCTGGACGAACTTTATTGCTGCTTTTGATATTGTTCATTGCATTCGTTTCAGAGTTGTGCAGTGCTGCAGACTTGTTTTTCCCTGTTGATGGTAGTGTTTGCGCACTGGCGGTAATCATCATATTGTTGTAGCTGCTGTTTAACGCATCTGCTATTACGCCTTCAGCATCGTTGGCTTTTTTGCCTGTTGTAACTGGTTTAACATTAATCTGTGATTCCGCAGTCGCTCGGTACTGTTGTGCTTTTGGAGTGTGGCTTTCTTTTGACCCATTTCTCGAAGTAGTGATATTTTCGTTATATTTGTTCTCTTCTTTATCGTCAATTGTTAAAAAGCCAGTCGAGGAACTAGATTCGTTTAAAACGTCGTCGGGCTGCGCGTTGTCGTCAAGCAGTGAATTCTCTGTTGTAGCAGGTATTGAATTGTCTTTTGATTCATTCTGATTTATATTTTTAGGTATTGTTCTTTGCGACGGTAGCTCTTCAAAAGTGTCGTTCACTTTTCGTTGTTTCAAAAGCGATCTTTTAGCTGTAGAGTATTCATCTCGTTTCGACTCATCCATACTCTCTTCTTTTGATGATGAGAGCATTTTTACGCGGGTTTCTGTCTTTTTTGTTGCTAAAATTTCGTGCTTTGTGGTCGAGATTGCTTTGGTATTGTTTACATACGTTGTGTAGCTGTTCGAGATACGGCGTTTTTGCCGACGGTTGTGGTAGCTTTGTACACGCTTCGCAGCAAGGTTGTTTGTCTGTTGTTGGTTGTTTTTGTGTCCCGATAGATATGTTGGTTTTTTAGATCGTGCCGACGTTTTCACTGTTGCCTTGACTGCGCCTAGGGGTGAAACGCTTTTGTTAAGCGTAAACGTATTGCACTGATATGCATCTGAGTGTTGTAGTTTTCTGATTGCCGTTGAATCGCCTTCGCAACATTTGTTACCCGATATGCTCTGGTATTTAGCATTTTTAGTATGGTTACACGGGGCTTTTGTATCCTTGATCGTAGCTGTTGTAGTTAAAGAGGTCATAGTCGACTTGGGATGGCATATGTTATGGAATGGATGAAGCTTGCGAGAGATTATGTTGTTTGAGACTTCTGGACAAGTGTATTGCTTGCCATGATTGGTCAACTGTTTGTTTTGTCGACTAGAATTAATATTTGACATTGGTTTTACAGCTGATTGCTGTGTTAGCTCAGTACTTGTTCGCAGCGTCACTTGTTCCTGTGTCTCCAAACGACTTGTGGTATTACTTTCTTCCGGTGGTAACAAGTCATCAAGTATGGTATGAGTCGTGGATTTTGACTTTGTTATTGCGTCAACGGTTCGCGCGGGCCCACCTCTATGCGTGCCGAATTCGCCTGCATTGAGTGCTGACGATGATGACGTTGAAGTTGGTCTAACGGGATTGCCGATAACTCGATACCGAGGTCGGACATTTATGACGACTGGCACAGATGGTTTTACTTTACGTTTGTCGATTGTTTGTCCCTAAAACAGGTATTATTGAATACAATTTGAAATATGCAAAACTCATCAGGAAGCACCTCAGGCAGCCGGGCTACAATTTCAGTTTATATGTGTTATGTTAGTTTTTATAACGTGATTAAACTACGGATTTTTGTAGACTGTTGTATAGAAAAGCTCTACCAGTTTGTTAAATTTAATTGAAAAATGAAATTGCCAATCATAAGTTTGTTTCTTTGAGATATGTGTTTATTGCAAAATTTTCTCAGCTGCCGCAGTTGTTACGCTCTTATACACAATTTTCAAGCTATTGCAGTCCTAATCTCCATTCAATATTAGTAGATGAAAAAAGCTGCTTTGGAGCCCCCCGCCCTGCGGAGTGCGGGGGTAATATTTGGGTCAGCGGGGTTATTTAATTGGGTCGGCGGGGGTGTTAATTGGGTCAATTAGGGAATATTATTTGGGTGGAGTGTAGTTATCTGATTGATTAAATGTGTCAGCGGAGGTGAAGTCTATCACCTTGTCAAATCTATGTTTGCGGGGATGAATTACAATACCTCCCCGCTTCCATGTAACTTTACCTCATCTGACCTGTCGACCCAAATACCACTTGTACCATTCAGATTAGCCCGGAAAGGACTTTATAAAAATCGAATCATTTTCTCCATTTTCTCACTTATCTCGTTTTCTCAAAGTTATTGCTCAACTGAGATTTTTTGCTATCAACAAGCTATCACTATCAATGGCGTTTCAATCTTCGATCACAAGGTTCTGCAAATCAGCAGAACTACTGGATTATGACGACGAGGTCCAAATCGTTGGACCATCAACGTCATCTGCTGCTGCTGCTATGGACTTCAGTTCCGTTGGCAACTCACGAGACTTGCTGGACGGTGCAGGTCCTTTGATCGTTTCCTCCAACAACAATCCTGCTGTTCGCGATGCAATCGAGGATCAAATGGATCGCGATCTGGACGAAGTGGACGATACACGACGACTCGCGGATCTGGTATACGACCAGATCGACTTCGACAACGTGGAGGATCCAGACCTCGTGATGGAAAACGAGTTCTGGACGGCGCTAAAAGCAATCATCTGCATCGATATCCTGCGGGTGCAACAACTGGTCTGGAACCGCTACTCAGATCGTTTGCGTCTACAGCAACAACGAAAGATGGACGAGCATGCTGACCAGGTGCTGGAAAAGCTCGGCACTCAATACACCGACGAGTGCGACGCGTGCTACTATGAGGAACCCGGGCAACGCTTGCATCAGCAAGCTGGTGGCTGCATGCATTCGTCGCGATACTGCAAGCGTGACGTTATGAACGCTTGCATACTGCTCAACATCAACTACACGAACCAGCTATATACGTGTGTTAAGGATAAACTGTCTGAATCTTGCGAGAGATGTTGAACTTGTATATAGCCACTGTATTTTGTTTGTTTTGCATGTGATTGTATATATGTTGAATTGTAAATTAAAGATAAATGGTTCATCTGTTTTTTGCACGCGTGACTTAACTTGCATGACTCTCGCGTAAGATAGATTTACCTATGACAATACCTATAGTGTTGATTCCACAGAACATCTGGAAATGCACGTATACAGAGTTGAATGCTGAATATGTTGACTGCTAATAATGTTCAACAATTAACCACAACCGACTGATGGCCTTATGCTTCTTCATTCACCATGTGATAGACCTCGATAGACTATCGAAAACTGGGTCATACTAGTCATGTATAGTACAAGAATTTTACATGATTAGTATGCCCCAGCTACAATTCATAGGTACGCTTGCCCCTATATGTTGCGAACGACATTGAAGTATCAAATTTACCGGTGTTGCAACTGGCTAATCTTTTTTCTTTATTTTCTAAAAAATATTTACATAATAAAGACACAAATGCAAATTATATACAGTTTCTAAGTTCATACTTTCTTTTTCGCGCATAAACAGCATGTGAATATACAAAAGCTGTTATGATAGTATTACCTTCCGTAATGACACAAAGTATATTAGCTGGTTTATGGTCCCAACCCCTGTAACCAATAACTTTATCGAACATTTTAAAGTGTTCCGTCCGGTTGTCACCTCTTATGAAACGGTCATCACTGTTTCTTATAGTTTCATATATGTGTTTTTTATAGTCATCAATAAGGACAGAGTTTCCTACGACACAATTTCCAATGTGGTTTTCTATTAAATGATGACTTAACATGAACCGTGACATTTAGAAAAGCTAAACTGTCTGAACGTTACACGCAAGAATAAAACTCAGACAAACACTTTTTTATATACCCATCTCATGAGCTCATTCCTAATCTACACCGATTTAAATAACTTTACAAGTACTTTACAATGTGTTGTGTACAACTGAGGATATTTACACGATAATTTATACATAGATTCCTCAAAAGTTTTTCCTCTTTTCCTTTCCTTCATGATAAATTTAACTGCTGTTAGCAACGTTTGTCGTAGGTGTAGTACGTAAAATAATTCATCTTCACATTGAGAGCGCCCGTCAATATATTCACCAGTCGATTGACACTCCTTTTGAAATTCGATAACCTTTGATTGCCAAAAAGCAATCTCCTCTTGAAAGTATTCATTATGCACATAATCGACAATGTCATAGTGAGTCTTTGCTTGTCTGTTCCCCATGACACGACTGTTTTGTGTGAAATCGAAATCAACTACTGAAACGCTTCGAGAATTTTGACGTTTATATATCTTTCTTGAAGGAGTCGCGCAAAGTCAAACTGTGCTAATTTTGCCATGAACTGAGATGCAATGTTACACTTATAGAAGGTAAAACCTCGATATATTCCTGCTGCACGAATAAATATGGTTCCATGTTCGTAGTTGATTGGTAGTTTGAAAAATACGTATTCAAAAACGTCATACAAATAAACAACTTGTTTTCCCCACGTCACATTTGCTGGTGGTTGTAAACGGACATTGAAATGTAGGTCTGATGACGTTTTATTGATCCATTGAATGTCGTACACGCTTATTGCATTAAATTTTACTTGTGAAGCATTCGACCAATTTTCGAAGCATGAAAATTTTTGGTCTGTAATACAACGGTTCGCAGTGAAGCATAATATAACACCTTCAACAACAACTAATGCAGCTAACAGTACAAGACATAGTATGCTTCTGTCAAATTTCAATGTAGTTACCGGTTTATTGGTCATGCTTGCTCTAGCAATCGATACCTTTTTAAGCATGTTTAATGAAACAAGATTTAAACCATTTAAGCATATTTGTTCCAAACCACATCGTGATTAGAGTTAATTTGAAGTTCAGCAGGAAACTCACCCATTGCAAAAATAACTATTGCTTTACTGAGTTCGCTTGAGAAGTCTATACATAATCGGAGTTGTCCATTCTCTGGATTACTCAGATAGTTACAATCACTGCTATGGTCTCGACTCAAATCAATGCAAAATATTTGATATCCAGCACCTGGTTTAAATGCTGTTGGGTTCAAACCCAAGTTATCATTTTTATAATTCAATGCCTGCAATGTAAAATAATACCACCGTAATACACTAGAGCTTTTACAAGGTACAGTGATATTACACGGATAGCGATCGTCGTTCATAAATATAGTGAAATGATCCATATCCGGAAGCGAAAAGTCAAACAAATTTTTCTTTGCCGAACCTCCATAAGCTTCCTGTAGAATGGACCATATGTATATCCTACGAGGTAGATTTCCTTCAAAAATTGTCCAGTCTACGTTTTGTAACCCTTTGTTTACAGATAGGGTATGTATTTTATACCTGATTCCGAAATAATTTGCTCCCGTGGTACTTAAGAGTCGAGATTGGTGTTCTAGTGCCTGTTTTGTTAACTTTACTTTAGAAATGTAAAGTTTGAACTCATTTATTCGAATTTGATATTCCGCTTTCCCATCGTGTAAAAGCACTAGATTTGTTGGACTCCTAACAAATTCTAATTCCATACGGGTTTTCGGTGGTAAATACTTTGGGTTTACGTGTGAATCTGTTACAACTGGGAAGTATAGTTCACACTTCTGAGACATCATAATGTTTGTGTTCCTTCGTACACCTGGAGAATTATCAGCTGTTATTTCGTTAAACAAGTAAGGTGCATCGTCATCATATATTGCACCGGTGAGATACTGTTTTCGAAAATCAGCGCTGGTGTGCAGGTGATAAAGCACGTATGTCATCCACGGGTAATGTTTTTGATTGAATGTTATAGGTTCACCATTAAGCTTCATTTCAATAGCCGAAAATAAAGAATACCCGAACAGATTGCAAGGTATTATTAATTTGTCAGCAGGTACATTTTTTCCGTCTGATTGTAGTACTTGTATCTCAAGGTAAGCATAAATTTGAGATAAATCTATTAAATCATAAGCACTTTCGCTTATTTTAAATCTCAGTATATCATCATCGTCGGAACTAGGTAATGTGGTTTCACATGCTACTTCAATAAGTTGAGTTGAAACAACGGAATCCTGTGTAGGATACACGCCTTTTTCCCAGTTTAATTTCTCAAGCCCACACGTTTGCGCCATTTTTTCTGTCGTTTGACAAGTTTCCGTCTCCTTTTAAGAGTTTTGGGTTTTCTGGAAGTTATTTTACGTTTTCGAACAGCTGGTTTATTTTTTCGTCTGATAACCTGAACACGTCTTGAAACTGTCACGTTCTGCAGTTTAGGTGAATTGAAACAAAGTGGAGTAGACATTTTATAAAAGTGTAAAATTAACAACAATGCAAGTCTTTTTAAGCATTTATGTGAACCACAACCGCAACAATAGTTCTGATTGTTTAAAGAATCTAACAGGTTTGAAATCTGCATCTACCACTTGGAACTGAAACGTTTTCTGCAGGGTGTTGTTTAGTTGCAGATATACAGTATTATTGCAATTTTCTGAGATGACATGTAATATAGGTTTATATTTTCCGTTAAATAGTCTCTCTTTTACAAATGAACATAAGATAAAGAGAGGTTTATTATGAGTCAAATTCAAGGGTTTTGCACCAATGTGCCTTCCATTTTTTAAATGTGAGCTTTGAAAGCCAAACAGAGCTTTGAGTTCTTCTGATAATTTTATTTCTGCATCGTCCAAACAATAAATATTTATTTTGTCACATGTAGGGTCTACACTAAACGTAATTTTTGAAGAAAATCTGTTTAAAAATTCAAGCAGTGTTTCAATATCATAATAACCGTCTTCCAACGAAAAAGTTTTCCATGACTTTGCCTCTAGGTATTCGACAGTGCTTTTGTTCAAATTTATATACTTTTGTGGTACTTTTGCTTCCAACACGCGAACGTTAGTAGCGCAAAACTGTGTCGGAAATTCAACTGTTGTGTTTTCCAAACTACAAATTATCACAACCTCCATGTTTATTGTTGTTAGATCACACATGGTTATAAAAGCTTTTAAGCATACAATGTACAACAGACACGTAATTATAAAAGCTTTCAACGCTACCACAACCCGTAATCACTACTTTACCTGTTCTAAATATTAGCGTCGCACACTTGTCAAGTTTTAAGATAACTGCATTATGTAATTCAGGTTCGTACATTACTCGGAAAGTACGTTTCAATTCATTATACAGATTGCCTAAATTTAGTTTTTGTCCAGTGTGTAAAAGCCCAACTACATTTTTAACAGTAAAGCTAAACGGTGCTAAACAGCTATAATTTAATTTGAAAAGATTTTCCCGAACCTGATTCAATATTGCAAAAGCTTCATTTTCTGAACGGACACCAACCAAAACAATTTTTCCATTAGAAAATAACAAAACAGTACCTCGTGGTTTGAATTTCCAGATTCCCCCGCTAAATGTTTTTGGGTTATAGTTAAAATTATCAATGTCACATGATAAATATAGCAAGTCAATACTACAACCTGTATTAGATAATATTGTCATATTCGTTATGATCACTTGGGTTCGTCCCGGATTTCCATCCACAGTTGCCCCAACGCATTTTGCCCTGTCCATTGCCTAATGTCACGACTCGCTGGATCATATATACTCTTTCCTATGCCCCAATAATTATCCCACTCTGATGCTTCTGCTATTAAAGCCTTTTCAGTCCCAATAAGAGCTGCTCTTACGTGTGGTAGTTGCTCGAATTTTGCTTTTAGACCAACCTTCATGATGGATAGAGCATTACCGTGTTGTAACCACTGATTTTCATCAAAGTTTATAATATCTCGACCAATTTTCTTCTGTTGTGATGGTTTATATGTACTCATAATTGCGTTGTAAGAAGCGTCATCATTGAAATAGCGAGCTTTCTCGCTCTGATACCACTGTTCTACGCAGTTGTACTTGACGCCATTTACGAAAATTTTACCAACGTTAAAATTGCTGAATAAACTCCACCCTGAACGAAAGAGCACCAGTGGTGTATTGTCAACAGAGGTGCAGTATTTTGTATGCTCCATTGCAATCAAAACATTAAAATGAATTTTGATTCTAGGGACGACTCTTTATATAGTTTTTCATGACACACTATGATTGGTTAGTTAGCTAGTATATACTTTCCCATGATGACGTCATTTTGTCTTTTCTCCCCCGCCCAAACGCTGACTTTGGCACACCTGATAGCAGAGTTTCAAACTTTTCAGAATCTAAAGGTCGTGGAGGTGAAAAGTTGATATCAGACACAAAGTATTTAATAAGATCAAAAATATTTGATCCAATGGTTTTATCTGGATAGATAATTTGATTATTTTCATTGAGGTTTAAATTTTTAACACTATTAAGCATTAACTTCGCTTTATTTCGCAAATTCTTGGGAAACATTAAAGATAGGTCATTTTTGTGCTCATGTTGGTCGTACACAGAAACCTCATTTTTTATTGGTGTATGGGTTTTATCTCGTAACCCACCATTTCGCATTACATCAAGCCAACTTACGGGAACTACAGCCATTTTACGTGCCATAATATTTGATGAAATAGCTGGTTAAATATTTCACAAGTTTCGGTTTCAATATTTTTCTTTTCTCAAAAGCTGATGTTTTCTTATTTGCGAGCTTTTTAAGAATTTTTCTACGCGCCTTTGCCCTTGCTAGCGCGTTATGCGCTATTTCGGAAAACGCTCGTACAAGTGAATCTGGAGCAACCTTTACAACCGCTGCCACAATTCTAGAGGATGCTTCGTTCAAAAACTTTAAAGAAATTTTATGTTTTTCCATATGTTGCGACATGTCATTCCTAAATCTATCAAAAAATATCGTTCTTTTTAAGCATATACATACATATGATCATCATCGGGAAATATATTTTGTCGAACCCTTAGAATATTTTCTGTGTTTGCCTTCAAATCTAGGAAAAGATATCCATATGGTGTCTTTGTAGCTTGTTCAAAAGCGCTCACGAGAAATTGCGGTTTTGAGGGCCACATTTGCCTTCCAAGGGTGAAAATCATAGACTGATCTCTAAAATTAGGAAAAAGCACAATATACTGTGCATTCCGTGTAATGGTTCGCATGTATTTACCTTGATGATACAAATTTTGCGTGACAAAAATTGTACTTAGTTTATTGTGTCGCATTTTCGAAAACGCAGCAGCCAATTTTTTATCATTTGATGCTTCTAGCATTAGGTCATCTAATATAAGGATAGTATTGCCAGTGGTTGATTGAGGAAAGTCTGAAGGAAGACCTTCATAAAGCTCTAGATTGGGTATTTCAGCAGCCAGTTTCTGATATATATCTTGGAATATACTATAACAAAACAAAATCTTGCTCACGGTTTGATCGAAAAGATTATGTTTCAACAAGCGAGCAATCCAGTCAGTTTTTCCACACCCAGTTTGACCGCTTACAACACATGTGAACGGTATCTCCAATGGTAGTAATACTTTATCATTATAGGAATCACAAGCTTTAACATCAATTTGAGACATGGTTTTTTGTTGATTTCTACATTTCTTTTTATGTCGGTGCAAATGCTGACGAGAAGAGTAAACACGATCACAGTTTTGACATACATGATCCATGGTTAATTTGAAAAGTGCTCAGATCTTTTTAAGAATTTTGCAGGTATTTCATACTCCCCATTTACTACCTCACAGCTGCACTGTCCCCTGTCTCCCCGCCCTCATGAATGTATAAATCTAAACAACAGGGAGCTTTATGGGTACACTATACCCCAGCCCTCTACGTACTGTATACCCAGAAAATATGTAGATTTATGGGTACACTAACTAAACCCTTCAATTACTTATCCCCAGCACATCCCCCCCCTCTCTTCCCAAATCTGTAGCTTTATGGGTACAAAGTACCCCAAATTTGTAGCCCTCTAGATACTACCATTATTAATATGTAATTTTTGCGGGTACACTGTACCCCAAAATTGTAGCCCACTGCTGTAGTTATACTCAGATATATGTACCCCTATGGGTACTTTGTACCCCAGATTTCAAGTTTCTTGGATACTTTGTGCTTCAAAAATTGCAACTTCATGGGTACGTTGTAGCCCAAATTTGTACGTCTGTGGGTACTGCAGTATTCCCATAGTGGTTTCAGATCCTTCATTCATCCATGAATTCATGGAATCAGGATACCCCAACCATTTAACCAGATATTCATTACCATGCTTAATCTTACGTTTTCGCAAAATTTTTCTCAATCTTGTACATATCGTCAGTAACTTTAACATTTTGCAGTTCGGGACCATAGAATTTACCAAGAATCACTTCTTTTATTCAGCATCAACAATTTCATACACAGGTGGATCAAAAGGAAATTGGTTAATAACAGTAAAAACTTCACGCGACCATAATTCATTAAACCCACGTTCAAATGGTAACCTTTCTTTCGAAATTCTCACTACATCACCAATTTTAAATTTATATCGAACATCAATATCCACTGCAGGGAATAACTTTTTCTCTTACTAAATGTTCAATCTGATTAGTGACATTTGCCGGGACAAAACCATACCTGTTTTCTGTGTTATTATAGCTTGAACTATATGCTGAAGGTGATCAATATATCGTCGGGAATTTCGAGCGGATAAAAATTTGAAATTTTTTGCTT
>JASANE010020239.1:0-21310 GCA_030248225.1 Trileptium ribeirensis | reverse complement strand
GTAGATGGATTTCGATAAAAATTAAATTCGACATCAAAAGTTATGACGACATGCTCTTTAGAAGGAACAATGTGCTCTTTATAAACGAAAAGAACTAAATCAAATGCCCCTTACCTTCAAAAACCATTATATTATACGCAATACTGAACTCTAAACATATATATTCATACGATGTGTGACAAATGAAAAGAAATGACAATTGGGTAGCGCTAGCTACGCACTACTCCCTAAGCTCCAAAATAGAGGGATGACTCAAGCCCCACTCGACTAAATAGTCAACAATTTGTCGAATTTATCATACATATATATAATTATATATTTAGACATATGGCACATGTACACGTTAAACTTAGTTTAATTATATATTTATATGCAAGTTGTGCATCGGTTGTGGTGGAGGACAGGCACTAGTGTGGTTCAAATGATTATCATGAGTTTTCTGGAGAACTGTTTTGTGCCACTTTAGGATAGCAAGGAAACGCGACATGGCATTTAAAATGTCAGGCAGCACTGTAAAGCGTGGCTAGTGTATCGTTAGCAAAGACATCTCGTAGTACGTTGGTGGCAAATAGGTTCACATTAGCAGTTTTGTGCGAGTTTTCCTCGGGTCTAATCCTTTTATTCGGTAACAGCGCGTCACAGCCTGTTTCATTCAGTACTTAATCCTGACAATAATTCTTATGCATATGGAGTATGAGTTGCTCGCTAATATGAAATAAATGCGCGGCACAGTAAGCACTGGTATTATACTTTCCTGTTACACTGTGTGGATTCAAGTGAGACCGGATTGCTAGGCAATTTGGCGGCTAATAAAGCTCAATTGTGTGAGAGCATTTCAAAGGTGGTTAATTGCGTGTATACGAAACCGAACCTTTGGTTAATAAAGGCATCGGGTGCTATTTGCAATTTATAACTGTATTGCTGCTGTCAGGGCGCGAGGTGCCATTGCGTGGAGATCCCGACTATAAACGTAATAGGGTTGTAGTTTACGTTGGCCGCTTCCGCCAACCGGTTCGTTTTGCGAGCATCGTCAACTTTGTTGTAGAGGGTCACTACGGATTGGCACTGCGCGTATAAATAGTGAATAAACCACTACTCCTATTCGGCTATGATTGGTGTCAGGAAAAGAGCGTGATAAAGCTAACTTGGTTGATAAGGAGCTGCTAATAGCGCTGGATCGTGTTGGAGATAGGAGACACTGAGGCCTTGGTATCACCATTTTCCTGGTACGCCCAGACCACGAATTCGCGCACCCCAGCTGTCAGTGTGGTAGTAATTGGTGGCCTACATTTTTTCTTTCGTGTATTATAGTAAGCGCTGGGGTCGGAGCGTCGCGTAAGCACGGAACTACACAGCCACAAAAGAAATCAACCTCCGACAAATCTTTTGTTAATGGGACACTTCCCAGTACTTGGCTATGCGCTGACGTAATTGCTGTTTGTAAGAAAGAACCGGCATCCGACTTCTGTAGACTGTTAGAGGTGTATTTTTGAATAAAAAATTTTTTGTTGCTGTTGTTTGTTATTGTTATTAACTAACTTAGTAATTCAGGATAAGGTTACTTATTTGTGCAGCTTACTCCACTGGTAGCTCTTAATGTCAAAATAAAGAACAAAAGCTTCCGGTTCAGCACAATTCTTTGTCCGCAAAGATTTAAAACACTAAAAATAAACCGTTATATCGCAATTCCCGAAAATATAGGCATTTCTCAATCGCCAAACGTCATGTAATTTCGGATTACTACTCCAAGAGTTGCCAAAAATAAGTTAAAGCCTTAAACTATAATCCTTCTATAGAATAAGAAAGCACACTATACGGTAGGTATAGCTCAGTCGAAAAGCTGATGAAATGTGCCGTAGGACTAGCTAGGTAACCGTCCCTGAATTTCGTTAAGGTTAACACAATTGTAGTTTGATAATATATATAAAACAATTAAAGCTGTAGAGATTCGATTTCGGTCGCCTCCACACATGCTCAGAACCAGACTAATTGAACTAAAACTAAAACAAATGTAGGCTAGCTAATAAACTAAGTAAGTGAAATTATGCAAGTTAAGTGTAGGATTTGATTGAAAACTAAAATTTTGAGAAATAAAATTTAAAATGAACTGTTAGGGATCGATACATATAAATTTGAAAAACCCAAATTTTAAGGATTTTGGACCCCACTAGCATACTGGACCCCCGACAACGAAAAGCGCTGTCGCTGCTATATTTTTATGTATAGATGGGGTGAAGTTGGACTGTAGTTTTTATTATTATGACGGCTATCGGATTTAAAATGGGACGGGATTCGTCACCGAAGGTGTGAAGATTCGTACGCGTGGCCAGTAGTATGCGGATGAGATAATTGTATCATTTCTTGGCGCGCGTTTACGTTATAATTCCGTGTCTTGATATCTATGGCATTGCGACGTGATTACTTCGATTAGCTCGAATTATGGTTCCAATAGGAAATCAAGACAGCCTTAGTTTGAAATGTTTAGTGAAAGTTAGTATAATACTTCAGTAACTGATTATACGCCGGTCCAATTCAAGCTACTTGTTGCACCAATATTTAAGCCACTTATGCCCTGCTAGTTGTGAATGTTTTTGCCACTAGTTTCGGAAAAGCTGCGTGGTGATTTCGCCTGGTAAATCCGAAAGTGGCAAAACATACTACAAATAATTACATATTGCTAGGTTCCTAGCTATGTAAATACAAAGATTGGAAAATAAATTTACTAAATGTTACGCTGTAATCTAATAAAATAAACAATATTTGAATCTTTAATTAGTAGTCATGAAAGTTGAATTTCGAAGGTGCATTCGCAATCTGCTGAACCCAATAAAAAGTGACTATTGTGGGCTTCTAGCCACTGTCACAAAGCTAAAGTTTTGGACAATTTTATATACGTAATTATGCAGCTTCTGTCAAACTCTCCCAACTGACGCAACAGGGGCGAGCGAATCAATTATTTGTGTGACCTAGGGTTTTCAATCCAACGGTTATAATGTGTTCTAAACATGTTTGCGTAATGCCTATAGCGCGTGAGGTTTGGTTGTGAACACATGATTTTTACATTATGTCCATTATGTCTATCATGTATATCATTATACTGAAATGAAAGACCATGCGCAAACCATGATTTTTCCTGAAGCGTGATGTCACATTTCGCGATACCCATACATGTAGGCACTTTAACAAATGGTTCGCGACTCACTGGTCGCTTTTCGAAGCAAAATTAGTTTGTTTTGTCATCACATTTTTGATCGCCATATTTTATACTCTCGTAATCACAACTGTTTGATACCCGTGCTATTTTATCAGCGTGTTCAAATGTGCCAAACGTAAAATATTCGTATGCAGAAATTGCAGACATTGGTCAGAAAACCGCGGTTGGCTCTCCATAAACTGTAGATACCGACAACAGTTTAAACAACAAATATGAACCAAATTTTTCGATGAATTAAGTTGCAATGTTTTTCAAGAGAGCAATCGTAATGTACGCCAACCAAAGGAAATACCCACAACATATTACCTTAAAGCTTACATGCCGAAGCAGGATTCTGGTGTGGTTATCCTCCCTCAGGCTTCGCACCTGCATCTCCGAAACCCTGGTCATATTTGTTAAGAGTATTACCCTACCGCTCCCACAACCTCACCCTTAGGCTCGGCATCCCTCGCCCATGCGCGCCGAAAGCGCGACACACTTTTCGCGAAAATAGAGTACAATTGTTAAAAATTTGAATAATTGGATTAAAATTAGCAGACTGAACATGTAACGGAGGTAGCGTACTATTGTTACCTCCCCCAATGACGATGTCCCCCGAGGGCCTCTACTGCTCTAAGGCAGACTCCCCCTCGGAGGTGCATAGGCACAGCACTTCGCGTCGCAGAGATCCGAGCTTCTGCTGCGGTAATCTCCACACGTTATATGAGCATGTATGCTAAAGATTAGGCTTACTATATCGATTAGGCTGGATACAACCTTCATACAATCTACTGTTGCCGTGGATGAATACCTACTGCTACCGCTCTGCTGTACGCATAATAAACTGCTGTATTGCACAATAAATTCTTCTACCGCATCGCTGTAAACGACCGTGCTATTTAGCATAGATCATAGACTATTCCTAGTGCTGTTAACGAGGGTCATGCTTTTTGTACAACCGGATAGCGTTTAGAGGAGTAAACAGGAGTAATTTCCGAAGCGGAACTCTATTTTACTGGAATTTTCATGCAATACCTTCTCTTTAGATTGAATGCGCGAGAACATATTATTGTTCTGTTTATGCTGTATTTATGGCTAAAGCTTTGTCACAATCATGGTAAAGTGCTACCTGTACATTCCTGGCGACAGGCTGACCCTTTCCCTGGGAAGCGCAAGGTAAATCCCCCGATTTCCCGGCTTACCCACCTCCTTGGGACCTTGGACCTCGAGCATGTATGGCTTAACTATATCATGTTTCTGAAACACAGGTGGGTATCATATATTTTTAAGTTTTATTAAAGTTTTGCAAATGTCTTTTCACCACAGGTGGCACACAGTAGTGGACGCTGTGGTGAATACCATTGCTGTACTTTGGGGGTGATCGTCTCAGGGAGTAGAAGCACTCAGGAGAGGTAGCGGGTATGCCTTCGGCTAGTGGGTACCCCTTACGTTCACAATATATATTGTGCATGGTCAGTGCTATTGTCGGAACGACTAGATGGTTCCGTATAGTTAACGCAGCCAAAAAGTTATAGTGGCCCTTTTTTTGAACGATTTCATGAAAATTTGGTGGTGATTTTTAACACCAGCTGTCGAAAAACTAGATAATTTCTTTTATTGGGCACTTGTACCTCCCATCACCGAAATTATAAGATTTTGCCTTTACTAAGCTCTGTTTAGAAGAGTGTACACTTCGTTTCTTTTAAGTGGATGCTGTCCAATAGGCTGTGCTAGTGGATATCTGTCCGAAAAACTAAGCAATTTGCGCAATCGGTGCTGTGAAAAAGTTCACTGAACGGAAATCTTATCAATTTCACAGTATTCTTAAGCGTTAGACGTTTTGCTTAAGGCGGCTGCTAGGGCGGTAGGAGGTGTATGAGGACAGCAGGTGACTTTCTGAGTCACGTAGCCTGGGCGGCAATACAAATGGTAAGGCATTACCTGTTACGCTTCAAATTTCAAAATAATAGTTTAAAGTCAACATTGATGTACGTCTAAAGCCTCCGATATAGGATTACAACTTGCGTGTTTCGCGAGCCTAAGCATTATCTGATCCCACAAGTCCGTTCCAAGTAACGTCGTACAACCTTCCAGTTTTGGAGGGTACCCGCGGGATCAGTTTTTCGTACCCCTCTGGTGTGACATCGCGTAATGGCAAGGTTGTCGCTCCGATGTCCGATGAGAGGGTTATGTATTCACCATTTTTGCTCCCATTGGAAGATTTATAACTTAAAATGTTGGAGTACCCGAATGCCCAAAACCAAAGTATTCAATTTATGGCTGTTTTGTCAGAATTTGGGTAACAAATCGTCAGAGCACCGAAAATACAAAGCTAGGTGCACAAATACATTACATTACGTGCCAAAAACATTTGCGTAAATCTATCAATCTACCGAAGATACGTAGGACAGGCAAAACAAAAATATTTTACACAATATTGGGCGCTATTTGAGGAAGCCCCGGTCGCTCTGCTTGCACTGTTTCTAAAAAACAAATAAGCATGCACAGTGCACGATTATAAGGAATTTTTAAGGAAAAGAATTAATCAACTATTTCAATACATAATTTTGAGGTATTCAGTATACTGCTAATTCGACAAATCAGATTACAGTAGTTTACAAGATTGCTTAAAAATGAAGTGATCCGTTTAACCATAGTTGCGGTCAATATATCCATCTTCTAGTTCTGCAATGTTTTGCTTGTTCCAAGTTATGCAAAAGAATGAAGACTTCTATCATTTACTATTTGGTCTGCATAGATTCAGCTTAAAATTGCTTTTAAACTGAAAAACGATACCACTAGCAGATACAATAAATATAGAATTCGGTAAGAATATAACATTTTTAGATGTATAAGCATGCCAACTACTTCGGGTGGCCCTGCGACAGGCTTGTTGAGATTTCAATCGAGCCCAGCCGTGCTTCGGGTTTGCTCTTCAAGATTTCTTGCCGAGGATAGGTACATCATATCTCGGGCCAGACCGGGCCGGGCATGAAAAATTAAGCACGTTCTCGTCTGCTTTGTATCAGAAAACATTTAATCTATCTTTTATATATTTTAGTCCATTTAATTTATCTTTTATCATTCAAACCGCATTGACGACCTGATAAAATCAGCGTAATCTGTTAACGACTTAGGCCTAGACTAAGGCTTAGGTTGAACCTTAGTATTGTTTTGGCACTGGCCGGATTTTTCGCTGGCTTGCCGGCCGTGAAATTTTGCGGCCGGACGGATGATCGGCTAGACGGTAAAACGACCGACCGGTAAACCCACCTGCCGGAATTCTGGCCGACCTGGCAACGTGAAAAGCAACAGCCGCGGTGAAGCTACACAGGCCTATGCCCAACACTAGGCATAAGACAAAACCTTAACCTCAAAATTTTAATTATCAAGAAAAAGAATTCTCCTGCCCATTCTGTATTGCATTTTTGTGTACAAAACAATTTGACAATCACTACTTACGAGTTTTCCAACTTTAATATTGGGAATGTATATCTACATTAATATGTATAGATATATACATATATGCATATTCACATTTACATATATGTATATACATATGTATATATATATTTATGTATAAATATGTATATACATGTCTCGCTAAGTCCAATAAGAATATATGCATATTATGCAGTATTTCGAGATATACGAAGAATACCCCTTCTACGCGTATATAGTGTACCAAACATGCCTTCAATTAATCCGCTGCAAAAGCAATACTTTTACTGTTGCTGAACTATATGTTATCGTTAAAATGCCGCCAAAATATTTAGCTAGAATACAACATTTTGAAATTTGAAAAATTCGTTTGGCCAAACCAATCGAGTAGTCGGAGATTAGTGGCAGCGGATAATGGCTCGTTTAAGATAAGTTGTGTGCACCGTGACGTAACTATGTCCGGACAGTACGTTATGACTACTTGGGACATTATAATAGTAAGCTCTGACTATTGTTCTTGTCCGTATTTACTTAGCTAGGCGTTGCGGTCAAAACTGGTGTACCGGCCGAATCCGTAGGACAAATATAAGTGTCTTCCCTTACTGTTATCTCTAATTAAATTATAAATTTGTTTTAAGCAATGTATATTTGATATACACATCGTACAGTCACCACAATAAAATCGTTGTATTTTATGTATGGTAGCTTTAAAGGGGAATTCACTTTTGTGTCACATTGTGTTCTAAATTAACTTGGCAGACACTGTGGGGCTTTGTTTTCGCTAAGCTATTTAAAAACCTCTGAAAAATGTATTTTCGTGTTTTGTATCATTTACGCTGTGTTATAGAAAAAAACAGAACGCGGTAGTTCGGGGTCAGAGGTCAAAATGAGCGCTTTTACCCCATTTTATTAGCCTCCACTTGCATTATGCATTTCTCTTTAGGATGAGTAAAATGGTCATGCACCTTTTAAATAGCGTTTTCGTTACGTACTTATAATAATATGGTATTTTTCAGATTAATGTGCCTATTTCATCAATCGTCTGGTTGAAGTTCCCGATTCCAAGGTGCGTTACTGACGCTACAGTCATACTTTAGTCGAAGATTTGGAGAACAGTTGAAATACACACACGTTTAGTGTAACAACAGGATCCCGGACACCCTGCTTGTTCGTATGGTATGCGAATTGGTGTTTCAAGGCGCTAGCATTAAGAATGATTGTGCCCGATCATGGAAACTGATAATCAGAGTGAAGGCTTTTCGTCGTAAGCAGGAGGCAACAATTTTTCGTTCAGCAAACTGCGCTAACTGAATTTTTGCCGCCAAACGAGTTCGAAGGATGTGTTACGACGCGCTGAACAGCCCCGGACTTGCACATTGTATCAACCACTCTCAGGTTCATCGAAGCTCGATTTCTTTGTTTGCAGATCGAACGTGTTAATTACATATTCTATACAACTAGAACTGATATTAATGCTGAAACGCGATTGTTTTGATTGCTGCGACATGAGGCGATGCGGATGCTGCAATTTTTCATGGATAGACAATGAACCGTGCCGTAAACGTTAGCACTGCTGTATACTACCATATACAAGTTTCTCACCAGCGTAACATGTATTGTCTTTTAGTCTTTTCCACTTCTTTTTCTTGTTTCCAGAATTGAAATGATGATGTGATAACTACAGTAAGATGTGCCCACCAAGATAGTTAAAATTAAAAGTGATTTTGACTTGAGTTGTCAAATCCTATCGGCTTTGTGTTCTCCTGATTTTAATGAGTCAATTTAAATAGGCTTACTCAGGGAAAGATCTTTTTAAATAAGTTTGCCCTAAATTAGTTTGCGCCAGAAATGTCATTTCTGGCTATTATTAGTCGGAAAATGAGATAACTATAAAAAATTTTACACCTGAGTTGTACGAGTACGTACTATATGGGTTTCTTTCATTTTACATGTGAAATATTAAGTAGTAACGATATTTTACAACCCTACACACTGAAAATACGTCTCTGGGAAATTTAAAAGATTTTTGTGTTTGTAGGTTGTTATAACAGTTTTAGCATAAGCATATCTAAGTTTTTGTGGTTCGGAGTTATAACGCCAAAAAACTTTGTATAATAAGTTATAGTAATTCGTACATTAACACGAACATTGTGCTAACATCAGGTTTAAGGAATCCATTGAAGTATTCCTCGATTTTGTTTTTGGATTAATGTTGATTTTAGATTGATGTCTTACAAATGCCAAAGAATAGAAAGAGATTTCGAAGTTTCTCATTGCTGAAAAACTTGTTTAAAGCGGTATTTCGTGAACCTCGTCGGATTTACCCGTTCAACGCCGACTTTTCTCAAATGATACCAGCGCACATTGTGAACTGTTGTGTTAATTGAGTTTGCCGTGCATGCCTGTTACATGCCCGCTATGAGACGTTTCTTAACGCTTTAACGCTGGAGTTATTTTCTACATCGTGCAATGTTTCATGTAATTAAGCCGGCGCCAGGGATAGAACCCAGGATGCATAATTTACAGTTGCTTGCGCAAACCACTGAGCTATCTAGGAGCTGTTGCTCGGTGGAACTTCGCAAAGCTTGAAAATACTAATAGTGCAAACATACGACATCCGGCAAACTCAGTTTACACATTGACACGAATGCCGTTGAAATAGGTTCAAGCTTTTGGTTTGAATTTGTTGCGCAGCCAATCAAGCGAATAAGCAAATATTTATAATCGCACTAATAAATTTAACCCTGTCCGTCCGTCCAGTCATTTTTATATATCGCAGAAAAGAATGAAGAAATTCCCATGGGGTCTTTTGAGCATGATATCATATATATTTATGGCGCGTCACACTTTACGAGTCTCATCTATGCAACCCTTCCAGGGGACATGTTGTGCTCCCATGAAAGAGGGCACCCGCTCAATATATTTGTCCGTGAGAAAAAAACGTTTTCACTTAAATCCAAATACACATGTTTTGCAATAGAAAATGTTACAAAGTTTCTGTTGCTTTGAATGAGAGCTACTACTTTGTTAGATAAAATATTTTTTCAAGCTTATGGATAAGAATAGGCTCACCGTTACATTCCGAAGGAACCTATATTAACCCCTTATATATCATATTTATTGAAATAGATAATCGCTAATAAGTACTATGTGGTCACAAAAATAATTTTTGAAGTTGCTGAAAACCGTAAAATCATTTTGAATGTATCTGAAATCAATATAGTCTATTTAGTATCGTATTCAGGGGAGATAACTTATTCTTCTCCCCTATGTATGGGTGTAGGCTAGTTTGTTGGGCAAGTTTATGCTGCGCAGCTCGAAAACAAAATTTAAAGCCCTGAACAGCCGTATGTTCCTTTTTACATCCGTTTCATATAATAGTACCTGCAAATTGCTTGCAATTTCCGTGCAAATGACTTCAAAAGATGACAAAACTACATCCAACACTCAGCCAAGTGGGGTACATTTAATATATATTATATAACAATATGATTGTATACAGACAATATGCTTTTTGTGTGAGATTTGAGACTAATTTTTTTGTTATTAGAACGCAGCGTGTAAATCTATTGTTGTAATTAATTTTAATATATAACAAATTTTGTTGCACGTGGTGTCCGTTGCCTTTGGCGAAAATATAAATACAAATATAAAACAAAATGATGTGTAGCAAAAATTTAAAATTGTGGCGCGTAGAAAATAGAATATACTATTAAATTTTTTTAAATGTACGTTTGAATGAAACTAAGGTATTGATAAATTATACATAATGTGTATAGTACATAATGATGATGCGTTGAGTAACCGAATAGTACTGCCTATGGGACGGATCCTAACTGTTTATAGTTCGGCACAAGTATTTAATTCTATGCATTATTAGTCTGTCATTTTTCTGTTTAACTGAAGTAGGTATTCTGAGCTGTAGCACAAGTCTTAAACACCAATGCATTGCTTTTAACTTAAGACTGTTGACATCTTCGAAGGGCTTCTACCAAATGATATATTAAATATTTGTGAATGTTATTGTGACCTATATTACTTATGTGAAGCACACCATATAACTTATGTTTGAACTAACCTGGACGGTTATAGGTATGTCGGCCGGTGCTACAACACGTCAAAATATGAGTGCCGCACGACAGCCCCCGTTAATTGTAATGTCATACGCCACATTTTGTTTGATTTACAGCCATTATTCGGAGCATCTATTTACCTACTGCTTTGAATTTCCCCATTATGAGAAATATGTTTTCATCGAATAATGTTTGGCATTATTGTTTAACATATCCGATTTTACTACTCTCACGGCGAAATTTAAGGCCCCGGTCCAATTATGCTTTGCATTTCACAGGAAAAGTCAGGATTTGTTTATTGTGTATATAGAGTACCTGGAAATTTATTATATGAAACTTGCAGTAAAGTCGGTACAATTTCGAGTCATTATTTCGGGGTACGGTAGCCACATTATTGGTGTAGTAAATTTTAGGCCCTCATACCTGCAGTATACCAACAAAGAGACGCTCGATAACCACGCCGTTGAGCATTTTGTGTAATTGAGACTATTAAAATCCGAAGCAGAGTCGTTCCAAGCTCTTCAAACGCGAGGGGCAGTAAAAAATGGTGGGTGTCGTTCATATTGTTATCACCCATCAATTAATTTTTTAAGTTTGCCAGCAAAAAATCGGGCCTTCTCCACCCTTTGCGACGTCCCTAAACCGAAGAGATATCATATATGGGAAATAAAAAAGGAGCAGATTTTGTTGAAGAGGTTTCATGACTTAAAACTTTGGTACAGCCTAGCAAACTTGGGCTAAGAGTATCAATTGATTTGACTTACTCTCGTTTATATAGCGTCACACCCTTTGTGATTAACAATGGTCATAGTTTGTGTACTTATGTGAAATTTGTGTTTGTTTCGTGTTTGCTTCTGCGTTGCAATAAACGGTTTATTGTATTGCTAGTATACAGTGAGCTGCAATATTTTCTTTTCTTTCCGATAGTATTATGGATGGTAAACCTTTCGTTTGTCGCTAAATAGATTTGGTAACAATAAAGTTATGGGAAATTCACAGATATAGTATGATCCGGATATATTGGTACAAGAACAAATACCCAAGCTTGTGGACATCCTGCACTACAAATATTGTTGACTTTAAAGCAACACCTATTAATAAGACTGGTGAACTTGAGGCCATACTGCTTACCTCACGCTAAGCTACTGAGCTTTATATTGTATGTGTAGCACACTTGCTACGTACGTTCTTGTAACACATCGGTTAATAATCTTGATAGTTAATGCTAAGACTAATAACCTCTACCCTTTTAGAAATTGGCCATATACTGAAAACCTAAAGGAGCCTTACGTTTGTTTAATCCTTTCATGTCCAAGGGGTCAAAGTCGACCTAACCCACATTGCGAATCATAGCATTCACTGAGCTTCTTTTATGCTGTACGCTGTTAGAGGACTTTATTAAGCGGACACGCTGATAGAGGCTGCTCACTCTTGGGACATAGCTACGTCACGGTGCACACAACTTATCTTAAACGAGCCATAAGAGCTTTTCCGTGACTATAGATTTTTCTGAAGCTAGTACAGAAGCGGTGAGTGCCGGCTGACTGCTTTTTCATTAAGAAAACAGAATGTTTCAGTTATAGTAACTTTTCAATTGCTTAATTTATAATGTTTGTTAACATACGTTCAACATGCTGCTGAACTAGGTGTCGCTTTGAGCAAACTCCATATTTCATCTTCCAAAGTAACAGTCGTCTTCCGGAATATAATATAAAATTCACAAATCAGGGATTTTAGTTGCAGTTGTTAATCAGATGTTATTGTACAATATCATACGTGATACCCTTAGCGAGCGGTATATACACTACTGAAAAGGCGGATGTAATCGGCTGGGGGTCCCGACCCCCTCTGCCATGGCAGCTAGGTCGACAACTATTATTATAGCCGCTAGCTTAGGAAAACGATGTTACACACCACTGGTTGAGGTTAGCGAAGCATACCAATACTGGTATAGTATCTTGAAGGAGTCTAGTTAATTGATATTTACATTGCCTGCACTTCTTGCAATTTTTGCAGACGAATAAGATATAGAAGATATTCAGATAAAGAAACGTTAATAAAGCGTTTTAACAATGCAACCAATTTATTTTAGTAGACCACTGCATGTTTTACAAGAAAATTGCTGCTTGGCGATTGCTACAATTAAGCATAATACTCAAGGCTAAACAAAGACACGTGACAAGCTGTAAGACCTGAAACAGAATTTAAAAACCGGAGCATGAACCTGAAAGATCAAAAATTGAAAAATATAGACTTCATAGGAAAGAGTCTAACTTCAAGAACGTGCAATAAAATTTGCATACACTTTTGCTAAAAGATACAGCTTTCATATAATTAAGCATAATACTCAAGACTAAACAAAGACACGTGACTAGCTGTAAGACCTGAAACAGAATTTAAAAACCTGAGCATGAACCTGAAAGGTCAAAAATTGAAAAATATAGACTTCATAAGAAAGAGTCTAACTTCAAGAACGTGCAATAAAATTTGCATACACTTTTGCTAAAAGATACAGCTTTCACATAATTAAGAATAATACTCAAGACTAAACAAAGACACGTGACAAGCTGTAAGACCTGAAACAGAATTTAAAAACCGGAGCATGAACCTGAAAGATCAAAAATTGAAAAATATAGACTTCATAGGAAAGAGTCTAACTTCAAGAACGTGCAATAAAATTTGCATACACTTTTGCTAAAAGATACAGCTTTCATATAATTAAGCATAATACTCAAGACTAAACAAAGACACGTGACTAGCTGTAAGACCTGAAACAGAATTTAAAAACCTGAGCATGAACCTGAAAGGTCAAAATCGAAAAATATATACTTCATAGGAAAGAGTCTAATTTCAAGAACTTGCTACAAAATTTGCACACACTTTTGCTAAAAGATACAGCTTTAATATAGTTGATGTATGACCCTTCAGGTGTAGACGTATTGCTTTTGTAACTCTTTCATACTATGATTAATTTGCGTGTCGTGAACGAGACGAGTACACATTGACATACAACCATAGAGAAATTTCTTTTAACTTTCACGCCCATCACAGCTGTAAACAAGCTTCGGTTCCATGAACTATGGACATAGAAATGAAACCCCATTTAAGGCTCTTGTGGGCAACATGCATATATAATGTTTTGAACACAAGTCATAACCGTAATATAAATCGATTATACAAGAACAAACTTACACATCATTTACATTAACTTGAATGCATCAATTATACACTGTTTGGATTGGAAGATGGTGCGCCAAATTAACCAAATTGTACACGCTGGCACGCCTGTCATTTACTTTCTTGTTAAAATAGGTGCAACTGGCATGCCCCCAACCTGCAAATTAGCGTAACTACTATGCCGCAATCTATATAATAGTGCAACTGGCATGCCACCATCTACAAAGTAGTGCAATTGCCATACCACCATCTACAATTTAGTTCAACTGGCATGCCACCGTCTACAAAGTGGCGCTGGGCCTCGGATAGGGGGGGTGCGATGCTACCGCAGAGAAGGTACGTCCGGAAACCGGCGGGACCTTGGGGGAGGGGTTTCGCAGCAAGGGGGAGCATACGGTGCGTAAAAGGATGCGGGATACGGGGTCTTGGGAGGAGGAGGTACGAGCCTTGAGAGGGGAAGGGTTTACAGGGCTTCCGGAGGTGAGAGCGCAAGGGAGAGTACAGGGCCTATAGGAGGGGTGGGAACGGGGCTTTAGGGTAATACTGGGTCTTGAGGTCGACAACTTTTTTGTATAGTATCGTTTCTAGATAGGAAAACGATGTTACGCAGTACTTGTTGAGGTTAGCAAAGTATACTAATACTGGTATAATATTATGTTGAAGAATTTATGTTTAGTTAATTGATATTTACGATGCCTGAATTTCTTTCAATTTTTGAAGACGAAACATAATTGATTGTATTTAATTATGAGTAATGATACTAAACCTGGACATGTTGACCTAGTATCTAGTAAAATATCTTCATTTATCTCCCGAAACTAAGTGGCCAGAAAGAGGCAATGTAAGTCATCGACGGAGAGATCATTCCAGGCTAGAAATTAACAACCAAACACTTAAGTTCTGCAAAAATGTGGCTCGAAGTTGATGCCGTGCAACCTTTGATCAAAGTGGATATGAAAAGGGTTATGGTAAGTTGAAAAAGAAAAAAGTGTTGTGATACTTCAATTTTTACTGCGCTAACTTATCACCATAACTCAATATATCATATATTTCGATTGGCGGAATAGGGTGTTATCCCCTCGAACCACCCATTGAAGGGTGCGCAACCCCATTTCCTCTAATTACTCCTTCACGAGAACGATTAACAAAAATGTGTTGTGTTACTTCAATTTTTACTGCGCTAACTTATCACCATAACTCAATATATCATATATTTTGATTGGCGGAATAGGGTGTTCTCCCCTCGTACCACCCATTGAAGGGTGCGCAACCCATTTCCTCTAACTACTCCTTCACGAGAACGATTAACAAAAATTTGCATAATTTTAAGTTAATGCGACAAAACTTTGAATAAAATTGGCAAAAATTTGATAAAATGCGCAAAACTGGCGCGGAGGGGGAGTTTTACCCTCTCACCCCCTCGCCACAACCTCCTCCTGTGCCGACAGTCTACATCGCCCCTAAGCCTTCAACATCTTGGTCACTGATGCAATATATCATTTGATAATTTGTTTTGCAAATTTCCGACCGGGAATTGTAAATAAAGTAATTAGTCATTTACTGGACTTAAATGCCGTTCCGTGAATTTCGATGTGGTTTTTTTGCACATCGACTTTAGCTGTGGTAAAATTGTCAACCAACATCTGAATCTCAATTCCCATGGAACCCCATGAATTGAAGCCAACTTTATGAACTGGCGAAAATTTTGGGACAAATCCAGCCTAAACTTCTTCCAGTTAGACGTTTCCACTTGCAAAACTGAAGGTTGATGGTGTTCCTCCCAATAATCATATTATCTTTACTTTTAAAACAACCTTAGCGGTTGACAGATGATACTCAGTAGAGTGAGTGATGGAATTTGTGAAACTGTTGTTTTTGGTCAACAGGGCCGTTAAACTTGTGATTAGGGATAGTACGGAGTTGACCAATGTAACCTTTATGGGCGGAAGTGAAATGCATGCTATGCCATTCTCGATATACTAAGTCCAAACCTTAGTCTTAGTATAAGCTAAGGTCCATATATGAGCCATGTACTAAGCCTAAGCATAAGTTGGGGGCTGCCGCCGTACGAACGCCCCGCTCTAAGATGTTCTTTTTTCTAACTTATAACGTCCGGCCCATAGAGGTGCCATGGGCCACGGAGTTGATAAAGATAAAATTGAAGGTTTGAGCATATATCGTTGTACAACGACATGTGTTTCGCACAAACTGTTTCAATGATGTACCATGCAAATGTGATGGTAGCATTGGCGTAGTCACCAATTCAACTTCACTAAATTTTGTTACTTGGCTTTTAGTTTTGAATTTTTAAATAGTTTTCATTTAATTCTACCAACTTCTAATTTATATGATTATTGATTACCACATTACCGCTGTTTATTTGCTGACATTAGAAACACTCCTACAATTTGCCAATGTGATTAGTGTTCACACAAATGATACTAGCGACTGATAACACATCTCCAAAAATTGTTTCTTAATATATTTTCAAGTACCAGTTAAAATGTTAGGGATTACATTTTGTGGCTTTGTGAAACATGGTATATTGATTCTGTCTCTTATTTCCCACCAAAAAATCCAAACACTGCAAACAAAGTGTATTGCTATAAAAATCTGAGATGAGTGAATAAAATTTGAGTTTATGCTGTGTATTTGGTTAAGTCAAAAAATCATTTAGTACTCAAAGTTGATTTGATGTTTGCCGTGCAACACTGTACATGGTAAAGGCTGCGTTGTGTGGTCTACAATAATCATGTAAAAATTCTTTAGTGCCCAGCGCTGGGGGACTTTACGAAAGCATTTTGTCGGCCCAACACGAGTCCCCTTTGTTCAACCCGGAGGTGTCGAAATCTAAATATTTTTAAAATAAGATTTTAAATTAAAAACGCTAAGATAGTTAATAAATTGTGTTATAAACGGCGCAAAAGGTCTATACTGAGGTAAAAACGCAATCTTAACATTTATCATTTTATAGCGTAGTTTATTCTAATTTTTAATTTGGAAATGAGATCTTATTAACGTTATGCTACCTAGGCGTGTGTTTATTAGGAAGAAGTATACAATTTTTCCAGGTGGAAGTGACCCAGGGCAACCAAAATATTTGCACCGCGATGCACCTGTTTTTGCCAAGGGTAACCGAAAAATATCAGTACGCCACCTAGGCGTGTGTCTATTAGGGAGAAGTGTAAAAAATGTTTATTAACTTTACGCCACCTATGCGTGTGCTTATCTCGTAGAATAATATTTTTCATGGGAGCATTGACCAATGACAGTCGAAAAATTTGTCAGGTCCCTGCACCGCAGGGCACCCGGTTTTGCTAAGGTTAAACGAAAATAATAGTTCTTCACGACTACCCCCAATTTACAGAAGACAGGTAATACAATGACAGTGCACAAATGTTCCTAATTATGTCGACATTAAACTTCATCATAAATCAGACTAATAATCCTTGTTGTATGTATACTGAATTGTTCTTTAATTTCGAGTACATTATAATGCATTATCAACATTTACACCAATCGATTACCCAATTTTTTAAATTGGTTTAAATATATATTTTACATAAACGATGTGGGACGACGTCTTTGAGCTCTGCCTAGGGCACTCATTCCGCCTCCATAGCTACTCGTTCCACTATTGGAACTTTTATAGCGGAACATTGAACCAGTCATACCACGGCGAGATTTTTGTAAATTTTGACTGCCACCGAGGCCAGCTGTAGTCCGCCGGAAACGTGTTGACACATATCCAGAGCCGGCACTTCCTTGCGCAGTACGACTTCGGAATAATCCGCCTACAAATCCGACTCGAAAACGGGAATTCGTCCTACCTGCAGGACCAGAAACGGCAGAACGGCGCCCTCCTGCAGGTGTTTGACCTGACACGGCTCCGTTTGCTACTACATTTAAAAGCGAAGTTTCCACGGCAGTTTGTTTCTCGTCCGATGCACGCGCTGAATCTAACCGTGCAGCAGATGTCACTCTTAGAGTCGAGCATTGTTGATATTCGTTTAATGCGGCGGCAGTACCAGATCCTAGTATAAGCGGACGATTTAGTATATTTCCGATAATAAAACATACAAAGGAAAGAACTATTGATACGATGAAAACACATATAGCCCATGATGGAATATGAGACTCTACGTCGGTTTGGTGGTGTTCAATTTTTAAATATTTGCTATTTTGATGATAGTTAGGGGTGCGTAAATTTTTTGATCGTAGCTTAGCTGTTTTAATCTTGCTATAGTTGATATTATTATTATTATCAATACTTGCTCCGTTGCCATATTGATTTAACCGACCTCTTTCCTCGTTGGTAGTATACAATTCTCGAGCTGAAAGCGACGGTGCAGATCTTACAATCGAATTAAGTTGATGCACAATTTCGGCAAATATATTTGGACACGACGTTAGACGATCGCTGTTGTCGGCAACTATAGGATAATTAAAAATTTGACGTGATATGCTACTTGGTACAGCGTAATATGCTCCGAAGCGTATAAATGCTTCTCTTTTCCAAAGACCAAAAATATGTGTATGAGATGTAGGGCGTTTCTTGTTGTTTCTGTTATAATTCAATTGCTGTCTAGTAATAAGATTCCGTTTGAGGTTTTCAGAAGATGCCGATGACATTGGTAAAACGTTTAGGCATGATTTTTGAGCACAAACAACTAGTAAATCCGGATCACACGAAGCAGTTTTTAAAAGCTGCGATCGGAGTTTGAGCAAAATACGCTTTATATAACGATTTCTATTCGCGTGTCGACCATCACTTGTTGATGCTGTTGCTGTTGTTGAAGGGTATTTTGTGTCACGGCCATTACCGCATTGTTTATTCAAGCTCAGTCTTGGCCGATATAAAAGATTACCGCTTCTACCAGTTATGTTCGCTGTACTTGCTATATCACCATCAGTAATTTCATTTTTAATTTTATTAAATTTACCAATCATATTCAGATTGTTTAAATAATTATGAGAATTGTGTGTACTGCTGCGTGGGTTATTGTTATTACTGGTCGACGATCCGCACGATATATGTACGTTGTCACTGTATGGGATGTCATACAATGTATTGACAACAACCATTCCTAATCGAATTGATTTCGAATCATGATATCGTTGTTGTAGTGTATTTGGCTGCATGTGCTGATACAACTTAATATCGATATCACTTTGACGTTGCCGACAATCAGTTACATTACCGCGTGATGCAAGCAGCGCATGACGGACAATGTTATAACTATGCGAAGATAAGGCTGTATTTGGATCACAGATAAACGGTTTAGTCCATCTGACACCAATAGCTGTTCGGCGCTGAAATCTTCTGCTATCTAATTTGTTATTTTCACTATACGATAATAAATCATGGCTGTTATGGCGTTGCCGACATAGCCTACCGGAACATAGTGTAGTTGTTTTGAGCGGCGCGTATACATCAGAATAACCCATATTATTAGTTGATATAAATATTGCAATGAATAAAATTATAACCACCGTTTTCAGCGAATACAGTTCTAGCATTTCATACCGATTTTAAGCTCATGATCAAATAACTCATATATAATATTTCCTTTAGTTATCTAAAAGTATTCAATGTTAGATAAAGCAATTCTGAACGATTATTAACGTACAGTAGAATGCACTGACAGTGAAAATTCTATTACAGTGATGTCCGCATTAGGTTCTCGGGCAAAGTGTCGACAATATCATAAAACTGAGTTGAAAAATTTCAAAATGTCTTTATAGTTAATATTTGATTCGCCCTAAGAAATTTCACTGTAGCGATCTCTACTGCAATTGCGTAAATTTATCGTGTATTACTAACAAAATGTCTTTATAGTTAATTTTTGATTCGCCCAGGAAATTTCACTGTAAGCAATCTCTAGTGCAATTGCATAAATTTATCGTGTATTACTAACGAAATGTCTTTATAGTTAATTTTTGATTCGCCCTAAGAAATTGCACTGTAAGCGATCTCTACTGCAATTGCATATATTTATCGTGTATTACTAACAGAATGTCTTTATAGTTAATTTTTGATTCGCCCTAAGAAATTTCACTGTAAGCAATCTCTACTGCAATTGCATAAATTTATCGTGTATTACTAACAAAATGTCTTTATAGTTAATTTTTGATTCGCCCAGGAAATTTCACTGTAAGCAATCTCTAGTGCAATTGCATAAATTTATCGTGTATTACTAACGAAATGTCTTTATAGTTAATTTTTGATTCGCCCTAAGAAATTGCACTGTAAGCGATCTCTACTGCAATTGCATATATTTATCGTGTATTACTAACAGAATGTCTTTATAGTTAATTTTTGATTCGCCCTAAGAAATTTCACTGTAAGCAATCTCTACTGCAATTGCATAAATTTATCGTGTATTACAAACAAGATGTCTTTATAGTTAATTTTTGATTCGCCCTAAGAAATTTCACTGTAAGCGATCTCTACTGAAATTGCATAAATTTATCGTGTATTACTAATATAAAGATTTTGGTAGCTTTCTGCAAAATGATAGGAGGAAACATAATTTAGGCTAGTAGTGTCTGGATGTGAAAATTCGATAAATATTACAGGTGCAGGATTACACTTTTTACTTCAAATGAAACTGAGTGAAGAGTTTGTTTAACTAACATGCCCAAATAAAGATTGCCAAAGAATTTCTGTGATGGTTTTGTGAATGGTGTCTGTCCTGAAAAATGGATGTCTTTCGGTTTAACAGCAGTTAATACTGAGTGACAAATAGGAGCCCATACGGTCATATATTATATATGCTTAACATAAAGCTCGATTTGAAACAACATCTTTGGGGCCAAATGAATTCTAGCCGAACTTCTTCATGATTGGCTGATTAATTAAAATAACTTTTCCGTCAGCAAGTCAATTTAATTCGGAAAAGATCAAATCATATCGGATTTGACGCGTCAAATCAAAATGACTTTTAATTTTAACCCTTACCGTAAAATTGTTTCCCGCACAAGGAATCTGGCAAAAACGTATAAATATCTAAATTGCTAGATTGTGTGCTTCACTTTTAAAATGTGCAATCAAAGTTAAACTTTGGCACCAGCGTAGCTTGCAAAAACATTGGACGATATGACTTAAATAAAGTTTGGCATGAAAAGTGAATTAGAATTTTAGTCTAACAGTTAACTAACGTATTGACGGGACAATGACTATAAACGACTAATATTAATGGTTTAGAGGCAGCGTACTTACTTATAGCCTATGAGTTTTTAGCACAGTATTATACAGCTTTTCTTAACCTCAAGTAGTGCGCATGCGTAACAGACGATCCACAAACGAAAGAGAAAAACTTTATACATATGCATACATTGGACTAAGGTCCGAAGTCCCATGGAGGTAAAGGGTCCCGGGGAGGGAAGCGGGGTGCAGTTAATTTTTCAGTGGTTGAACACGCTA
>JASANE010020238.1:0-36376 GCA_030248225.1 Trileptium ribeirensis | reverse complement strand
AATTTTCAGCTCAAACTTCTATCTAATGTGAAGCTAATTTTTTGATTAAAATTTGAAAGAATTTTCTGTATTTTGATGAATTTAAACGTTTCATTTAACGTAAACTTTTGTCGCTTATTGTTATAACTAATATGAGGACAATAAAAAAATCACCTTAAATTTGAACTCAAATTTTAAGGCATGCTAATTTACCATATGCTTCCATAGCAAAATACAGTGAAATTTTGACTAAATTTCGTGCTCAAAATTTGCGCAAAAAGTTTGACGTGGGAATACATCATAACGGAAACACTTTTTCCAATTATACGGTACCATTCGATCATATCGGAGTTTGTCGTTTGTCCCACGGTCCTATATATAACCGTTTGCTTGGAATTTGATAACTTTATGTAATATGATTCCATTATTATTATTAGAGTTTTGTCATAACTTATGCGTTAACGAAGTGTTATACTGTTGTCTAAACGCTTATAGACTGCTAATGCGCTCACATTACAAATATATACTTTCTTGGGCGCACATCTACTTCAAACGGTGTAAGATTACTTTTGACATTACATAGACCTAGAAAAGACCAAGAAGTTTCTAGTCATGACTTCACATCAAAAACTGGAGAGCTCAATTGTGCTGGCCAAAATAGTGTGCGGTTAGCTGTACCTCGTCTTTCCTTCATATGTTCCCATTTATGTTTTCTAAATTTGCTCCCACATAAAATATATCTCTGTTTTTTCATTCAAAGATTTAAGTTTCATGTTAGGAAACTTGTAAAACACCTTAATTCATGGCCATAAATTTCGGCCATGGACAGGGAGGGTCCAGGTACCGAACTGTTTTAGACAGCGCCGCTCCGCTTTTTAGGCTATAGGTAAAATCTAGACCTCACTTTTTAGCCTGCTCTAGTCTAAGTGATATTAAAGTTCATCTTAGGCAGTGTTGGTTGTCCCACTGACATTTTGAGATAGACCTGCGCCTTTATCTTGTGGTCCTTGTTGAGCATAAATTTGGAAACGAACAATAAATAGTATTTATATAAACTAAAACTGTGCTAGGTGTATGTTAAGCTGAAATATTTTGGAGCTGAATTATCTGTAATGTACGATGTATATATGTAATACCGTTTGGATTTTACATCGGACCAAAGTACATTATATACCTATAAATTTTTAATATCCTTAATAAAGTAAAAAAAAAAACATGTCACAGTTTTATCCATTGCGCATTGGTCGTAACATTGTGTCAAGACTTTATCAAAACGTAAATAGATCGCAGTCGGTTATAGCTTACAGCTAGCCTAGGTGGTTAGCATATATAGCAAGCGAAAAGAAAGGAAGTATACAGAAGAGAATAGCGCGTTCGTTCGTTATCGAAGTGAGAGAGTTTTAAGCTGATTGAGTTGGCTGGCGGCAGCTTTTTGCCGGTCTCTTTTTGATGACTTCACTTTAGAACGACACAAAATTTGGGTCATTTATCACCCGGCCGGTGCTGCTTTGGCCGCTATCGACGAACTAACCGACTACCGACCGACCCAGCAAATGGCCGTGGTTGTGGCGCTCGCTGAATGCGTGGCTCAATATTGTTGGTCGGAAACGTGATATTTGGTGTGAGTGGCGGAACAAAATAAAATATATATTATGGTGGTGCTACGTTTTACTAAAAGCATATGCACATATAAATATATAATTGGTGTCGCTTTCAGTATGTTTTCGACTTAAATATCTCCGAAGACGTTTCTTACAAAGAGAAAGATATATCCTATTTCAAAAATAATTTATATCAACAAGATGAAATTTTAAAGGAATGTCAATGTTTTTTTATAAAATAGGGTCATTTATAACTATGGGACTGAGGACTGGCTTATTTGTTAGAAGCGTGTTAGTAAAGCAGTGTGACGATTATGAGTTACAATAGTAGTGTAATATCACGCTGTAGAAATGTCAATGACATATGCATTCAACAATACGAAATCGGACCGAAAACAGTTGAATTCTAATGCGGCGTTCATAATATCCCCGCTATTTGGAACTTTTGTCCTCCTATAGTTGCGACCCTACCGTATAGATGGTCAGTGTGAATTCAGACTGTAAATCAATTGCCGAGGCTGTATACTATATAGCTACTACATTTTATCTTTATAGTGTCGTACACACACTGTAGCTACGAATTTGGTGTGAATTCACTACAACGGACACTGTCTGTAGCTGATGCGGTTTATTAGTCAATTGTGGTGTAGAGTCTTGTTTAAATTCTCAATACTTGTATCTAGGTCATATTAACGTTGAAGAAATAATGCTCCACACTGACAATAAAACTGCAAGAAGACACGGTGTGCTTGACAATGTCAAGAAGTTGCAATACCCCTAGCTAGCTACGTTTGAAAAAAATTTATAAAAAATATGGGGGTGTCCAAAACACCCTGACATTGTAGTATATATAGGTTCCAAACATTGGGGTCATTGTAACGTGAACGCCGCATAATACGTTCTAAAAGTAAAATATTCAGATACATTTCCGTGCGTTAAATATAATCGAATTTTTACATTTTTGTTGAAGCCTCTAAACTACAGATTTCAGTGGGTGTGCTCCCTTCCTGATTTATCTTTTTTAAATAAAAACGTTATTATGCAGTTCCTGATTGTACTCTTCAACAACGATACCGTCTGTTCAACTGTTTTGCTTTGTTTAACAATCGATAGAGCGTCAAAGTGCGTTCATATATAAAGTTTTTGCTCAAAATTGAAAAAATATTTTCAAATCATACCATGTGTCAAAATTTGAGTTCAAATTTCCAGCTCAATATTTTTCAAGTCTATGCAACATCCCAGATTGATTGGATGAAATTCAAAATTTAGAGCACGCTATAAAAGTTTAAACAGTGCCCACAAGTCGCCAAAACTACCAAAAACGCAACAATGCTGTCAAATTTCGATCAAAAGTTGAGCTCAAAGATTGACCAAATTTTGATTAAGGATTGACCTCAAAATGTGAGTAAAAAATTCACGTGTGAACGCAGATGTCGACGTTTATTAAAAGACATTATCTTCATAGAATTCACATGTTTTATTCACTTTGTCAAATATTTCGGGAATATAATTTTTGTTGTTTATATATTATAATTACGAATTATATATACGAATTAAGATTTGAGCAGACACGTTTACTAAAATAAAGCGTAAAATGTACTGTAATAACTTATGTAATTTGGAATATTCAAATACATATAACTTATGTAGACTTACTTGAAAATAATTACTTGTACAAGCTTAATATATATGACTAAAGCTCTACTCACGCTGTCTGACACATTTATATTGCTATTTTGTATAGTCGAATGGCTGGCCAGGCGTATATTTCACTTGAAGTTTTTGACCCTGTAGTAGTTTGAAAGTATATTAATTGTTTATAAAAAAATCATGTCGTCCCTTGTTTTAAAAAAATGCCATAAAATTATTTTTGGAAATTTGAGGAGTGAAAAACTTCGGGTATAAAGGTACCATCGATAAAGATTTATTGCTTTTGTTGTTGTTGCTTGCTTCCACTCCGCCAATTGGTATTCGACCAATAATTTTTTAAATATAACTCAAAAACACATATACGGCATCCAGGCGAGCTGCGTGCGTTTATCATTTTTAAAATAAAATATAGCATCGCACATAGGTGGCATTTTTATAAAGGTATATTTTTGAGGTATATATATTATATTTTCAAGTGGTTATAGACGTATATGGGGAGCCCCAAAATATATATGCGATTTGGATGTTCGTGGCAATTTTGTTTGAAATTGTTATACAATATGATGCTAGAAAACAAAGACCCGGGAGCAGAGGGGCATGGATCGTCCAGAAATCAATAGGAGGGCACGTTTTATGCTCTGGCCCAGTGACAAAATAGGCATGATGATGTGACACAAAAAACAAAGACCCGGGAGCAGAGGGGCAGGGTTCCTCCAAAAATCAATAAGAGTGGACGTTTTGTGCTCTGCCACCAGTGAGAAAATAGGCACGATGATATGAGACAGAAAACAAAGACCCGGGAGCAGAGTGGCAGGGTTCCTCCAAAAATCAAAATCAATAGGAGAGGACGTTTTGTGCTCTGCCCCAGTGACAAAATAGGCATAATGATGTGAGACAGAAAACAAAGACCTGGGACCAGAGGGGCAGGCTTCCTCCAAAAATCAATAGGAGAGGACGTTTTGTGCTCTGCCACCAGTGAGAAAATAGGCACGATGATATGAGACGGAAAACAAAGACCCGGGAGCAGAGGGGCAGGGTTCCTCCAAAAATCAAAATCAATAGGAGAGGACGTTTTGTGCTCTGCCCCAGTGACAAAATAGGCATAATGATGTGAGACAGAAAACAAAGACCTGGGACCAGAGGGGCAGGCTTCCTCCAAAAATATCTATAGGACAGGACGTTTTGTGGTCTGCCCCAGTGAGAAAATAGGCACGATGATGTGAGACAGAAAACAAAGACCCGGGAGCAGAGGGGCAGGGGTCCTCCAGAAATCAATAGGAGGGCACGTTTTGCGCTCTGCCCACTAGTGAGAAAATAGGCACGATGATGTGAGACAGAAAATAAAGACCCAAGACCAGAAGGGCAGGGGTCCTCCAGAAATCAATAGGAGGGCACGTTGTGCGCTCTGCCCTTAGTGAGAAAATAGGCACGATGATGTGAGACAGAAAACAAAGACCCGGGAGCAGAGGGGCAGGGTTCCTCCAAAAATCAATAGGAGAACACGTTTTGTGCTCTGCCCAAGTGAGAAAATAGGCACGATGATGTGAGACAGAAAACAAAGACCCGGGAGCAGAGGCGCAGGGTTCCTTCAAAAATTAAAATCAATAAGAGAGGACGTTTTGTGCTCTGCCCCAGTGACAAAATAGGCATAATGATGTGAGACAGAAAACAAAGACCTGGGACCAGAGGGGCAGGCTTCCTCCAAAAATCAATAGGAGAGGACGTTTTGTGCTCTGCCACCAGTGAGAAAATAGGCACGATGATATAAGACAGAAAACAAAGACCCGGGAGCAGAGGGGCAGGGTTCCTCCAAAAATCAAAATCAATAGGAGAGGACGTTTTGTGCTCTGCCCCAGTGACAAAATAGGCATAATGATGTGAGACAGAAAACAAAGACCTGGGACCAGAGGGGCAGGCTTCCTCCAAAAATATCTATAGGACAGGACGTTTTGTGTTCTGCCCCAGTGAGAAAATAGGCAATATGATGTGAGACAGAAAACAAAGACCCGGGAGCAGAGGGGCAGGGGTCCTCCAGAAATCAATAGGAGGGCACGTTTTGCGCTCTGCCCACTAGTGAGAAAATAGGCACGATGATGTGAGACAGAAAACAAAGACCCGAGATCAGAGGCGCAGGGGTCCTCCAGAAATCAATAGGAGGGCACGTTTTGCGCTCTGCCCACTAGTGAGAAAATAGGCACGATGATGTGAGACAGAAAACAAAGACCCGGGAGCAGAGGCGCAGGGTTCCTCCAAAAATCAATAGGAGAAGACGTTTTGTGCTCTGCCCAAGTGAGAAAATAGGCACGATGATGTGAGACAGAAAACAAAGACCCGGGAGCAGAGGCGCAGGGTTCCTTCAAAAATTAAAATCAATAAGAGAGGACGTTTTGTGCTCTGCCCCAGTGACAATATAGGCATGATGGTGCGAGACAGAAAAAAAAGACACAGGAGCAGAGGGGCAGGGTTCCTCCAAAAATCAATAGGAGAGGACGTTTTGTGCTCTGCTCCCAGTGAGAAAATAGGCACGATGATGTGAGACAGAAAACAAAGACCCGGGGCAGAGGGACAGGGTTCCTTCAAAAATCAATAGGAGAGGACGTTTTGTATTCTGCCCCCAGTGAGAAAATAGGCACGATGATGTGAGACAGAAAACAAAGACTCGGGAGCAGAGGGGCAGGGTTCCTCCAAAAATCAATAGGAGAGGACAAGTGACAAAATAGACATGATGATGTGACACAGAAAACAAAGACCCGGGAGCAGAGGAGCAGGGGTCCTCCAGAAATCAATAGGAGGGCACGTTTTGCGCTCTGCCCGTAGTGAGAAAATAGGCACGATGATGTGAGACAGAAAACAAAGACCGGGGAGCAGAGGAGTAGGGTTCCTCCAAAAATCAATAGGAGAGGACGTTTTGTGCTCTACCCCCAGTGAGAAAATAGGCACGATGATGTGAGACAGAAAACAAAGACCCGGGAGCAGAGGGGCAGGGTTCCTCCAAAAATCAATAGGAGAAGACGTTTTGTGCTCTGCCACTGTGACAAAGTAGGCATGATGATGTGAGACAGAAAACAAGGACCCGGGAGCAGAGGGTCAGGGTTCCTCCAAAAATCAATGGAAGAGGACGTTTTGTGCTCTGCCCCCAGTGAGAAAATAGGCACGATGATGTGAGACAGAAAACAAAGACCGGGAACAGAGGGGCAGGGTTCCTCCAAAAATCAATAGGAGAGGACGTTTTGTGCTCTGCCCCAGTGAGAAAATAGGCGCGATGATGGGACACGGGAAACAAAGATCCGGGAGCAGAGGGGCAGGCTTCCTCCAAAAATCAATAGGAGAAGACGTTTTGTGCTCTGCCACCAGTGAGAAAATAGGCACGATGATATGAGACAGAAAACAAAGACCCGGGAGCAGAGGGGCAGGGTTCCTCCAAAAATCAAAATCAATAGGAGAGGACGTTTTGTGCTCTGCCCCAGTGACAAAATAGGCATAATGATGTGAGACAGAAAACAAAGACCTGGGACCAGAGGGGCAGGCTTCCTCCAAAAATATCAATAGGACAGGACGTTTTGTGGTCTGCCCCCAGTGAGAAAATAGGCACGATGATGTAAGACAGAAAACAAAGACCCGGGAGCAGAGGGGCAGGGGTCCTCCAGAAATCAATAGGAGGGCACGTTTTGCGCTCTGCCCACTAGTGAGAAAATAGGCACGATGATGTGAGACAGAAAATAAAGACCCAAGATCAGAAGGGCAGGGGTCCTCCAGAAATCAATAGGAGGGCACGTTGTGCGCTCTGCCCTTAGTGAGAAAATAGGCACGATGATGTGAGACAGAAAACAAAGACCCGGGAGCAGAGGGGCAGGGTTCCTCCAAAAATCAATAGGAGAAGACGTTTTATGCTCTGCCCAAGTGAGAAAATAGGCATGATGGTGCGAGACAGAAAAAAAAGACACAGGAGCAGAGGGGCAGGGTTCCTCCAAAAATCAATAGGAGAGGACGTTTTGTGCTCTGTCCCCAGTGAGAAAATAGGCACGATGATGTGAGACAGAAAACAAAGACCCGGGGCAGAGGGACAGGGTTCCTTCAAAAATCAATAGGAGAGGACGTTTTGTATTCTGCCCCCAGTGAGAAAATAGGCACGATGATGTGAGACAGAAAACAAAGATTCGGGAGCAGAGGGGCAGGGTTCCTCCAAAAATCAGTAGGAGAGGACGTTTTGTGCTCTGCCCCAGTGACAAAATAGACATGATGATGTGACACAGAAAACAAAGACCCGGGAGCAGAGGGGCAGGGTTCCTCCAAAAATCAAAATCAATAGGAGAGGACGTTTTGTGCTCTGCCCCAGTGACAAAATAGGCATAATGATGTGAGACAGAAAACAAAGACCTGGGACCAGAGGGGCAGGCTTCCTCCAAAAATATCAATAGGACAGGACGTTTTGTGGTCTGCCCCCAGTGAGAAAATAGGCACGATGATGTGAGACAGAAAACAAAGACCCGGGAGCAGAGGGGCAGGGGTCCTCCAGAAATCAATAGGAGGGCACGTTTTGCGCTCTGCCCACTAGTGAGAAAATAGGCACGATGATGTGAGACAGAAAATAAAGACCCAAGATCAGAAGGGCAGGGGTCCTCCAGAAATCAATAGGAGGGCACGTTGTGCGCTCTGCTCTTAGTGAGAAATTAGGCACGATGATGTGAGACAGAAAACAAAGACCCGGGAGCAGAGGGGCAGGGTTCCTCCAAAAATCAATAGGAGAAGACGTTTTGTGCTCTGCCCAAGTGAGAAAATAGGCACGATGATGTGAGACAGAAAACAAAGACCCGGGAGCAGAGGCGCAGGGTTCCTTCAAAAATTAAAATCAATAAGAGAGGACGTTTTGTGCTCTGCCCCAGTGACAATATAGGCATGATGGTGCGAGACAGAAAAAAAAGACACAGGAGCAGAGGGGCAGGGTTCCTCCAAAAATCAATAGGAGAGGACGTTTTGTGCTCTGCCCCCAGTGAGAAAATAGGCACGATGATGTGAGACAGAAAACAAAGACTCGGGAGCAGAGGGGCAGGGTTCCTCCAAAAATCAATAGGAGAGGACGTTTTGTGCTCTGCCCCAGTGACAAAATAGACATGATGATGTGACACAGAAAACAAAGACCCGGGAGCAGAGGGGCAGGGTTCCTCCAGAAATCAATAGGAGGGCACGTTTTGCGCTCTGCCCGTAGTGAGAAAATAGGCACGATGATGTGAGACAGAAAACAAAGACCCGGGAGCAGAGGAATAGGGTTCCTCCAAAAATCAATAGGAGAGGACGTTTTGTGCTCTACCCCCAGTGAGAAAATAGGCACGATGATGTGAGACAGAAAAAAAAAGACCCGGGAGCAGAGGGGCAGGGTTCCTCCAAAAATCAATAGGAGAAGACGTTTTGTGCTCTGCCACTGTGACAAAATAGGCATGATGATGTGAGACAGAAAACAAGGACCCGGGAGCAGAGGGTCAGGGTTCCTCCAAAAATCAATAGAAGAGGACGTTTTGTGCTCTGCCCCCAGTGAGAAAATAGGCACGATGATGTGAGACAGAAAACAAAGACCGGGAACAGAGGGGCAGGGTTCCTCCAAAAATCAATAGGAGAGGACGTTTTGTGCTCTGCCCCAGTGAGAAAATAGGCGCGATGATGGGACACGGGAAACAAAGATCCGGGAGCAGAGGGGCAGGGTTCCTCCAGAAATCAATAGGAGGGCACGTTTTGCGCTCTGCCCGTAGTGAGAAAATAGGCACGATGATGTGAGACAGAAAACAAAGACCCGGGAGCAGAGGAATAGGGTTCCTCCAAAAATCAATAGGAGAGGACGTTTTGTGCTCTACCCCCAGTGAGAAAATAGGCACGATGATGTGAGACAGAAAAAAAAGACCCGGGAGCAGAGGGGCAGGGTTCCTCCAAAAATCAATAGGAGAAGACGTTTTGTGCTCTGCCACTGTGACAAAATAGGCATGATGATGTGAGACAGAAAACAAGGACCCTGGAGCAGAGGGGCAGGGTTCCTCCAAAAATCAATAGGAGAGGACGTTTTGTGCTCTGCCCCAGTGAGAAAATAGGCGCGATGATGGGACACGGGAAACAAAGATCCGGGAGCAGAGGGGCAGGGTTCCTCCAAAAGTCAATAGAAGAGGACGTTTTGTGCTCTGCCACTGTGACAAAATAGGCATGATGATGTGAGACAGAAAACAAAGACCCGGGAGCAGAGGGGCAGGGTTCCTCCAAAAATCAATAGGAGAGGACGTTTTGTGCTCTGCCCCAGTGAGAAAATAGACACGATGATGTTAGACAGAAAACAAAGACCCGGGAGCAGACGGGCAGGGGTCCTCCAGAAATCAATGGGGGCACGACCTTCGTTCTGCCTCCAGTGAGAAAATATGCACCGATGATATTTTTTGTTAAGGAATTTTCACAAATATTTAACGGATTACAGTGTTCCAATTTCTAGTTACTTTTTGACATGGAACACAATGCCGTAAAGAATTGTTCATCAGTTTATATTAATTACAGCCTAAAATTAGTCAAAACCCTTTCTAGAAAAAAAACTTGGTTATTCCTTCTCTTTAGACCACCAGGAACTAGTTGTTTTGAAAATAATAAAATAATTCATCCATATATGCTGCTTGAAACCGAACATAGTGTCGTACACCGCTGTCCACTAATTTTATTTATTACAACCCATCTATTATCAATCTTGTTTTAACATTTTAAGCAACTACCAAAGTAGCCAGCCTAATGAAAAAGTCGGATAAGCTGCTGCTCTTCATTAACAATTATTGCTAAAAAGTTTGCTGAACACGTGCACAATTATTTGTAATCACTTTGAAATTGTTTAAAACTAAATAAATCAAACTAATAACTGTTACCCGGTGTGTTTTTGTACTCAACAGCAAAATTAGCCTTTTCGCAAGAGTCCATTTTGTACAAAATAATTTGTAATAAAGTTGTCACAGTGTTTAGCCTTTAACTAATGTAGTTGTTCTGATGAAATTTAATACAATACAAAGTAGGGAATTAACTCAGTTTGTTGCTTTGCGTGCATTTGGCTGCTTGTTTTCACTCGTTCGCGTTGTGATGATACTTCAAGATCCGAGCAACAACAGATCTGCAGTTTTAGCGAGCGCAACTCTAATAATAGTAACGCCTCGGGTTCAACAACACTTTGTTCAAAGGCAACAGTTTGTTCAACGATTAAATGTAAGCTGTATTCATGAAGTAAAGCGTTTAAATACAAACTGAGTTTAAGGAAACGTCGTTCATCTTGAAAATGTTTACGTTGAATTCCGCTGTTAGTTTAATAACACTGCGTTGCATTGTTTTCCTCTGTCATAAAATCGTTGAAAAGGGTTTTTAATCCGTCGATAATAAAGGAGTTGAAGGTATATCAGGAATTGAAAATTGTAGGGCATAGAACCTATAGCCTTGTAATATTTGAGAGAATTGCAAGTAAGGAGTCGTATCCTTAAATTTTCGAAGGTAAACAGAGCCTGAGGTTTGCTATCATCAAAAATTTTACTCCTTTGCAAGAAAATATTCTGAGTTTGAGATAAACATGTCCGATATATCCATCATCCTGTTGACAACAGAATAATATGAGCTGGTGTCCAGATATACAAAAGGGTTGTCGTTTATGTTTTTCTTTAATATTTGTACTGACCAGCCCCAAATTGTTTCAGGAGAAACAAAAGTATAACATTAACATTAAACCTATACAATTATTTATTATCCAAATTTTTGCTAAATAACGTTAGTATATAATAGTAGAAAAGAAGATTTTGAAGAGTATGACAAATAATAATTATACGTTGCAAATATAATTGCAAAGTATAACTCTTTCTATTGTTTAAAATATAAAATTTGTTAAAGTGCTTAATACAAAATCTATGATATATAAAGGTATACTTACGCGCACATAAAGGCAAAATCTGATGATACAATGAACTTGCACCACAGCCAGTCTTGGAAACGTTAGGCAGGAGGTTCAATTTTGTATGGCTCAGACCTTTATTTAATGTATGTTTTCTATTTCACGAAAGAACAACTTTAAAAACTTTTTCTCAACAAAAAGCAAGGTTACATGGTATGCTGAATAAATAGCCACTGTGCATTCATCTTTCAGTTGTTTTAGACAATAATTATACCGTTTCACATTTCGGAATGGGCAACATTTTAAATGCTAATGTATGCGGTTGCTCATAACATCCACATGCTGTCGTAATTTGCGCTAGGTTTTTTACTTTTCCTCTTAGACTGAACTAGTGGGCATGTCTTTATGAATGTCGAGTTCCGGAACTGATCTCACCGAATCTCCTCTACGGGTAATATTTTATCGTTTGGACGACAGGCAAAACGGCTGATTCCGTCTTGTCCAAGTATTGATTGATAAAAACATTAAAACATTTTACAGTACGTTATTGGGTGGAAGCACAAAATATTCTTGTCGTAGTATGGATAACGGACCGACTGTGTTTCATCTAGATAATTTCGGCAAGTTTGAATAAATATATAATAGTTTCACTATGGCCGCAACAGCCGACATACAATGCAATTCTATTTAAAACATTTGTCTGGAAAACACCTACCATGTGCTCTCTCGCGCTTTGTGTGGGCTCTCTGTACTAAATAGGTTCTGAAATATTAACTTGAATCATTTGCATATCCAAAATGATACTTTAAGGTACAGCGATTGATGTAAACACAAGCTTAAAAGTGGGACACTTCAACCCAAATTATGTGCATACCACAAGCCAAACAGGATTATACATATAATAATTACGACAAACTGAAAAGTAGTATATCCGCTTTTGAATAACATAGATGCGCACTGAAACGTGACAGCTGATTGACAAATAATTGGTGTCAGACCCGCCTGAAACTAAAAACTTGGAACCTGAATCCGTGACGCGTAGTGTTTACGACCCTAGGCGCAGCAGTTATAGACTAAAAAATTGGCCAAAACACTCTCAAATCCAATATTGTTTTGCTGTAAGATTAGTAAGTATTTCTAATAAATAGGGTAAATATATTCTGTATATAGACAGTGCAGTTAACTATTGTAAGGAAAACGATGAAAAAATTCAGAAAACTCTCGTACTCCCAGTCGTACTGCCTCGATTTATTAATTGTAAATAACAACAACAATGCTAATTGCCAAGGTTTAGACAAATTTAGCAAATTCTAGAATACCATTTGATGTCTGTCATGTGTTTTTGCTAGGATATATAAAAAACTGGACTATTACATGCCCAGATGGATGCATAGTGTCCTGAAACTTAAAGCTAAACAATTCCATTATTTAACGCTGCTTCCATGAAATATATACTTTTTAAACTGAACGTAATATTGTTAGACATAAACTGTCGGAAGAACAGGCTCAAAAGTACCATATTGCACGAGTTAAAATTAGTATGCCATTTCCCTGTAAGTAGTTGTACTTTAAATTAAGCATTTTCAGTAACTACAGCTTCGATAGTTGTAGGCCAGACCAAAACATTTGTCCCGCGCAAAAACCCGAGAAACAGCACTGTCTGGCCACAGAACTCTGAGGAATATATAATGCTAATAGAGAGGTGGCTTGTTTACTTCATGCCTACATGTGGTTTATGTCTACCATGTGGTTCATGTCTTCACATTATTGCAAGCTTAGCAATTTTATAATATTTTTGATATTTTTGTATTAAAAATAATTTAAAATATAAAATATGATTTGACGGATTTAACAAGACTGATTATACTTGAAGTATTTTCTGCCTTTTTATAAAGCGAAAAGGTATTTATACAACTGTAAATACGGCCGAAACCAGAAGGAATGTTGGGTCTATAAAAGCTAATAGTTTGGCTATATAGGGGCTATTTACAACCCAACCGAATTTTCGATTAAAGACGGCAGTCATTTGATAATGTAAAAAAAATTTCAACTTTTTCATGAGCGACATCCAAGGATATATCGATAGTTACAGCGATCAAGAGATTTTAGTGAATGCAGACTGCACTTGAAGATGAAACTGGTAAGGTAAACAAGCTACCAAGTCTGAAATTAAATACATGCATGAGCTCACGTGTTAACCTGAAAAAACTGTCTTCCTTACCGGAGAGTGTCTCAGTATTAACCGGCTAAAACTGTTTATCCGCTTGTAGTGCCGGGCATTGGCCTGAGACCGGCCGGGCAAGTGTCACCAGCCCCCGTGTACCGGCGGACGGCCGGTTCTCCGGCCTCCCGGTGTACGGAACAATTGTGCTCATTTTGTGCTGACGGTATTATCACGTACAATTTGATTTTGCTATGTGTTATACAAATAACTTACATATTTTATTTAAAATGTACTATGGCGAAACGAAACTTTCTCTCAATACATGTACAACTTTAAAGCTTCTTTTACTCTAGTGTATAGTATACGGCGTTCACGTCATAATGTGCCCAACCTTTGGAACCTATGTAACCCACACACTGGCATCAACAATAGGATGTCTTAGGCACTCTCATGGTTTTTTTAAAATTTTTGAAGTGCAGTCAAAGGATGTTATCTCGAAAAATTCTAGAAAAACTGGTACCTAATGGTATTTGCGACACTTTGAATAAAACATGGGGTAGCTACGGGTGTGTAGTATACTCTAAGACTTGTAAGACTTTTAGATTTTTAAGAAAACATCACAGAAAAATTTTGCAAACTCTATTTTGGTGAAGTCCGCAGTACTGTTGGATATTAGTCGGAAATGTTACAACAGTACTGTTGGAAATGGAAGTGCAAGATGAATGGGGCAAACGGTTTTCCGACCGGCCGTTTTAGCCGCCGGCCGACCTGCGTACAAAAATTCCCGCTAGCGCTCGACCCTATAGAAAAAGACTCGCAAGCCTACACAGCAATCTGTAACACTTGTACAAGTTAGCATTCCTGTGTTCCCAATCAACGCTGCAGCATTTCAATGTTGTGATTCCTATAACATTTGCGATGTTTGTTTACACATATTTCATGTATTTTTAGAACAGGGCGTGAACATAAAAGTATTCGTTCTAATGCAATTATTACCGTTGAGTTTAACCTAGATAATACCAAATATTAAAACGGGTAAAAAGTAGGTTTGTCCCCCTTCCTCAGTTCGTGAACTCAAATGCGGTAACATCCACATTTTCTTCCAAATTGTAAGTAAGGTTAACTGTCATCTAGGATTTGTAAACAGATTGCTACAGATACTACTCCTGGTCAGATACACCGTAAAACGTGTCACATCAGAAACAAATAGTTGTAAATGATTCAGCTAAAGATAGATCACCCTGTTTCTTCTGTTACTGCATTAATGCAAATTTATTACAGAAACGCCTACAGCTCATAAACAGATGGGCGTACACAAGTATCTCAATTTATTTCATCATATGTTTTATATTGCGACTAACCATCGGAACCTGTTAAAGCATTCATTTGTATGTCACGTTTCCATGAGCAAGGGTTAGTCAACTCATTGTTTGACCAAAATTGTGTCAAAAGATTTTGGTTCTGTTTACAGCATGGCAACTGCTAAAGAGATACGACAAAAAGTCCTCAAAAAACAGGTAGTCTGAGCTATTGCAACTACGGGCCTAATATCTAACTGGCAGCCTCCTCGGCGACTGAATAGGGCAAAATTACCAAATCGTATTAGAAACTGTATTATAGATATTATTCCTAACATTGTTCAAACAACAGAATAGATAGCCCATATCCAAAAAACGACCTTAGACCAGGAGTCGTATATATTTCTGTGCTGTAATTACCATGGAATATTTGGATTTATTTGGCTTGTTTTAACTGTGCTTGTGTCGGCCCTGTGACAGGCGTGTACTGTTGATTTCTTGCAGAGATTTCAGATGTAGCTACGAAATGAAGGGGAAACATTTACGGGGCCAGAATCGGCCAATATTGTGGTTTCATGTGGCAACCAATATATAATTTGAAAGCAATGGTACTAAAGCCCACGGTCTCAGAGTACAGCATCCAGTTATCTACAGTGCTCATCAAGCTGTTCTTATACCAGGTTATCCAGCCGTAGAAATCGACAAGCACAACCATTTTACATTGCAATTAAAGAAGCTATGCTTTAGCCAGGCAGATGTAACGTTCATTATAATTATAATTCAGCAATAAATATATACAAGCCCCAGGCCATGTTATGACATGCAAAGTTACTTCTCTGAATCTGTATACCAAATAGCATATTCCAGAAACCTTTGCGATGGATATATATCATTGTTTGCGAGCCTTGTAAACTGAATACTAAACATCTAATAAAATAGGTTGAGCAACGTACGTAAATAATTCACCTGAAATGTGGTTGCACGAATTCGAGACGGTTGCCGCACGCGACTTTCGAATGGCTTGTTTTCCAGTCAGTACATTTGAATGTGATAACTTTGACAAATATGACCGCAAAATAATGCATAATGAAGCTTAAGTTTAAATCCACGTGAAGTTTACGAAGCTTGCAACAAGTCATTAGAATGTAAGCCTACGTTAAATATTAGTAAGGTTTATTTTGTTTGCTATTTAAATCTTACTCATATAAAAAGTGTCAGCAAGACCAATATTTAATACGTTTATTGAATAAATATATTTGAGAAGGCGTTTTTATTTACAACCGAAGATTGTATCCACATTAGTGTCCGTATAGATGGGATTAAGTTAAATTCCAGAAAGCATCTTAGCAAAACACCATGATACGTTGCAAACGGCAAAAAGCATCGATGTGTTGTAAATATGTGATAATAATGATATTATCCACAAAATTACCATGTTTATCTTTGGTAGAGGTGTTGTTTGAATAAAAAATGTTGTTTTTCCGAATTTCGGTCACTAAAACAAAGTTAAATTGCACCTGCGGATATTCCAATTATCTTCATCAAGAAGTCATGAAAACTTTAAAATAATAAATGCAAATGCAATCTGAGCCAGTGAATTTCCCTAAAAAATGACTATAAATTCATTCTAAAGTGGAGATCGAATCAGTTTTTCGGTGCTTCTACTAATCGTGCTCCAATTATTCAATTTCGCTTCGTAACTAGCTACACATTTGGCTACTCTGTGTTCTCCTCTTGTTTGGCGTTGTGACAAAAATTAAGAAGCAGTATTCATTAAAATTTAACAATATATTATTACGAAAACTGTTTTTAGATCTCAATAATAAAAAAACTCAAGGTTTGACTAGACACATGTCAGCTCAAATATTTGAAAATCATCAGTATTCCACACTCGTTCTTCAATGCGGCAGCCGAAATTAGCTTTTTGTTATTACAAAATACCACATTGCCACATTCGTTGTCATGGAACAAACGAAACAGTAATTAGTATGCATCCCCATGAGTAAATAGAACAATTTAAGTAATTGCGGTGTCAATATAGCGACCGCAAGATACTTACATGGAATACAGAATCATTGTACAAAGTTGGGATAAACACATGAAATAATATGACTGTCAAACATATTAGATTGTTTCAATGAAGACATTAAGTTAGAAACGTTGTTTTCTTTTAATATGACTCTGTCAGTACAAAGTTTATATAAATAAAGAAATAGGCAAGCTGATCAAAATAATATAAACGTTAGTGACACAACTTCATTTCACAGAGGTCGTCCCGTCATGTCCGGACTAGTCTAGGATGGACTGGTCTGAACCGCTCTTGTTCAGGTTTAATCTGTGGTATTGACGTGCTTCGTGAACAGCGGGGTTAAGCAGAGGACTCTGTTTGGTCAAAAGTGACCCTATTTCGTCAAAATATAATAACATCTAAGTATTAACCCTTATCAAGAGGGCAAAACAATAACAGGGGGCGTCGCTGCTTGCACCCAACAGGCAATGAGCCTTTACTGCCGTTTAAATTATTTAGGCGCCCACTGATCATAGGAGTAATTCATTGTGAAATAATGTAACGCAAATATACTCAAAATTACAAAGTTGATATGGGATCTCCTGCTAGCGAAACCTCTAAAACAGATATTGTGTCACTTTTGTTTTTATACTTAAATTAGCAAAAACTTTGACATCATATAGCAATCCGAAATTTCACTTGAGCAGTTGAATTTGTAGACACTTTTGGAATATTTTTAACGTATTGATTTAGACCATCAGCAACAACGAACATATTTTGGAAAGATTTTTAACTAAAAATTTTTTGCTCTAATTTTGGAGTATGATGATTTTCCAGTTTTAATTTTATATTATAACCAAAGACTGTTCAAATTGAACTTTGGCTTTACATTTCAACCTTAAACTTTGAGCATAAATGTATTTTCGAACCTAATGATACGGCACCATTACAAAAGCAGCTTATACCAGTTAGATATCATCTCCCTCTCTCCTGCAATGCTTGTTGTTTTCACTTAATTTGCAAATACAGGTAACGATTACAAGCACTAGTGTAACTTTTCAATCAGAAATATTAAAGCAGTAAGCCTCCCAGGCATTATATGAATGTCAAGACACCAAATATGCGATGAAATGTATACGTTGAAGTAAATATATACAAACGTGTCAAAAACATGAAACATAGGCTGGCGGATGGACATGAACACAGAAAATCTCAGCTGTTAAACGACCATGCTGCCATTATACATGTTAGAGACAGTGGTAAATATATATCCGTTATTGTGTCCGCATTGCATTTGAAAACATCGAACTTGCCCCGGTAGATAAGATAATGGCCTTAAGCGAACGTTGTAGACGCAGTTTAAGACTGGTTTTACTAATCCGGTGTACTAGACTAATTAACATAGCACGTTTACCTAGCGATGCATCCAGCGTGTATAAATGTATTTCTGTTAGCAATTCAAAGTAGCAACTCCATATTTTGTGTTCCAAAAGTTATGTTATGTTACATGTAAGTGAAGCTTTTATTCCCCATTTAGGAATTGATTTGTTGCGTATAAAAAACTTAATTGCAGTAATATATTACCAAATGCAGACCAACACATGCCGTTTGATATTTTATATGACGGCATAACTATATAAAATAAGTTATAACGAATGAATAAGAGGGTTAGTTTGGAGAAATTGAGACCTCTTGACCATGCATGTTCATGGGGCGGTAGAATATTACGCCCCTGATGCGGAAGACACTTCTCGGTGCGAAGCGTCGAGCGCCGTTGGTAGATGGTCCAACGCTACCACGAAAGCTCTTTTCGTCCTCTTGGTGCCAACGAACTACCTCCATGCCTCCTGCGCTGATGCCACAAATTACTTCGAAAATCGGTAAAAATGTAAAAAAATTAAACTTTTAAATATTTAGCCCCACCTCTACTTTCTCTCGCCAGCCCGCTGGGACCCTGCAAAGCTGAATACGGACACCAGCCAGCATCGGCTATACTCCTGGAATCCGGACCGAGGTGTCTAGGATCCGGCACTTGACTGATCGACTGATCATACACAAATTCTTCTCGCTGGTCGAATGAGACCACTGCACCCTGAGCTTTCTTTTTAGCGCCACGTAAATTTATTAGAAAAGTTCCGAGCTGTTTAGGTTGTTTGCTCCAGCGTGTATAGGGACAGGTAATTACGGCCGGGTGTTACATTTTGCTATTGTAGAAATTGCTCATAGTTCGCTAAAATTTGCTGTAATTTGCCATAATTCCCGTATTGTATAAAATTTGCTCATATGAGGGTGACTTGTGATAGGAATAAGATTTTTGGTCAAAATATTTAATCAAACTTTGAAAGTGTGAACGCACCTTTAGATTTCTAGTCTCATGTAATGTTTATTGATTACAACAAAATTTCTCAAACTTGCATAAGTATCCTAGGTACTCGTAATAAACATTGTCAAATTTTGGAAAACTTATTTATAAATTCAAATGTTTACTTTGCAAGGCATGACTTATATATTTAAGGTTGTGGCCGGATGATGTTGTGAACGATTCACGTATGAAACGCACTTTTTGAATGCCAACTTACAAGATTCTGTTCATATACATATCCTGATTGCACTTAAAACTGATTTACCATGATTTATGTTTTGAATATGGTAGATCCTACGATAATAGATTTATATCGCATGATCCAATCTTATAATATGTAAGTACACATATATCTATCTAAAGCATATTTGATAAAATATTTATAGTGCTTATTATGGTTCCAATGTTCACTTAAGAAGCCTCAGTCGGTTTGGTATCGTAGGAATTTATTTAAAATAATGCTTTTCATTCACAACTGCGATAGGGCATTATGCATTTCAGTAATTTATCCGATGACGCAATGGAAAACATAATCGCTTATATCGATTCCATATTTTATTTTATGTGATACGATGTAATACTTTATATAATAGGTATTAGTGTAGCGCCTCACAGTGCTGGCGTACGTAGTATAGCTACAAACCGTGTCGATCGGTACCTGTGGTACCTGTGGGGGGCCTTGCAAAATACAGTCCCGAGTCAAATTATGGCTTGTCCATAGGAAAGATCCGATGGATGAATTGGTGAAACATTTTAGTCACAGTATCTTGATTTTGCTAAAGCTCAAAACAAGGTCGCTCTTATACTCCGCAATTTTTCACATTCTACTACTACCGTACACAGTAAAGACATCGAATTGGTCGGGTTATGCTCTTATAGGTGCGGGTTCGTAGCTTGGCTAGTCCACATTATTAAGGTCACACGCAATCTTGTACAAGCTTTTAGGTCGAGCTGCCGCTTTGTTAAAACAAAGTTGTTTTTGAAATACAAGAAATAAAATGGTGTGTATAATACGCTGTGCCATAACGCGTGCACAAATATTCACTACACCGTTTGACAACGGAAATACCGCTCGTTCACGTATACTAACGGGGATTTACTCTCAAATTTATTTATTCCACAATTAAGTTATAGAAACAGGTTACTATAATTTACTGCAAAAACATGTCTCCAGCTTCGTTTTTGTATCATTTGAAGACCGGAGTGTGATTTAGAATTCGGTATCAACCTAACTAAAACTACATGGTTAAATTGAGCTAGTTTTTAACCGTAGCTATAGCAAAGACTTAAACCGAAGAAAGCTATTAGAACTCACATTGAGCTTGAACTACTAAACATAACAAAAACTACTGTGACCGTGACCTGGGGTAAATGCAACGTAGTACAATAAAAAGTTCAACGTATCACTGGCAGTTTAATAATATGAGTATGATATTTTTCAACTGTTTTTTTCAGTAGAACGTACACAATCTCAGTAAAGTGTCGCCCATGTTACCCCCGTTAGTACCTGCCTGCCCTCTTAAACAAAGTGGAACCTTGACTTAGTACCGTAGGACGAAGAATTGATATTCATTTGTGATCACACATTAAGCTTAGGATTTGGATTAGTTATGGAGTAGGCTTAAAGTTGGGCTCAGCATGAGGCTCAGGCCTATAGATTTACCATTATTCTTGGAGAGACAAAACTTTATGCGATCGCCCAGGAACGAAAATTTGACATGATGCATAGTCCATGGGGAGAATTTGATGTTATCCTTGCATTTATTCATTGAGAATCACTTGGACACATTGCGGTTTGTATATACAGGGCCATTACTAAATTACTAAGAGTGGCACCACTTTATAACCTATTTCCGAAATTGAACCGAATATAGCCCGAGCACGAGCAACATCATGCAAACTAATGGGGTAGTGGGTGTGTGGATGTTACAGCCCTCCCCTCAGACCCGCCGGACTCTACTTTGGCGCGAAGAGAGGAGCGATAGGGGCTGAACTCAAAGGCACCGAATGCCTCCACTGATCTAACGACTTTCATCTCCTTCCGATAGGCCGAAAGCCGATATCTCATGCTCCTGCTACCGCCTCTGGGACTTCGAACCTACGCATCGTTTACATTATAAAGGACACCCAATGTGAAAGTTTTGTCCACCATCAGTGTCTCTGCCACCATCAAATATATTGTGTTTGTGATTGTATTTTCAGATAGTATACATAGGTAGTGTAGTGTCGATAATAGTATGGTGTAGACTACACCATAAAATTTATATGGTGTTAGCTACACCATGCTGTTATTTACACGCCTTATATAATGTGTTTTTGGATGGTGTGCTTGATAAAGTCAGCAATAAACAGTAGGTAGATTTAGCTACATTAATTAAGTTGATGGTATCTGGTACACCATCTGTTGCATTCTATAGTGTAGGTATATACCGTATATCACTGGATGGTGTGGTCTAGACCATTGGGGGACAAAACTTTTACATGGGGGTCCTTTATAGCGTAAACGCCGCACTAGAACATGTGTGAACAAAACTGAGTTGACAAACCCATATTCTTTGTTGAAACGAATTAGTGATAAAGATATAATAGCGCATTACAGTAGTATGACGCGTGGGGTACACCATCTGTTGCATTCTATAGTGTAGGTATATACCGTATATCACTGGATGGTGTGGTCTAGACCATTGGGGGACAAAACTTTTACATGGGGGTCCTTTATAGCGTAAACGCCGCACTAGAACATGTGTGAACAAAACTGAGTTGACAAACCCATATTCTTTGTTGAAACGAATTAGTGATAAAGATATAATAGCGCATTACAGTAGTATGACGCGTGGGGTTAGTGTAAAATTATACCGCAGCAACGGCAGGACGAATAGCCGATTTCTTTACTAGCACAAATATATTTTTTGTATTAATGTATTAAGTATATGTGGCCTACGCTTCCTGTAGACATTAATTCAGATTAAATCAGTGATATTTTTCATTTTAAAACAAATTTTTACAAGGACATCATAACTTCTTGGTTATGTTTCGAACATGATAATCGACGACCTGCTATCACTCTTTATCACTTGATGCGTTCATCGAATGTGGTGTATAGGTAAAATCAAGAGTTCATTTGGGAAGAGTATGACACTTCCCTGCACTCACATATCAGCCCGTGCTTGACGACTTTGGCGTTTTCGGCCTGACCCCAAATTTCTGGGATAGCTAACTCGGACCCCCCCCCAGTTTTTTTTGTTTGGGGGGGGGTCGGTCGGACCAACCCCCAATTTCTGGGGGGTCGGTTTATAGGCAGCTGCTTATAAACCGACCCCCTCCCCAGAAATTGGGCGGTCCGACCGACTCCACCCAAAAAACTGGGGGGGGGGGTCCGAGCTACCCCCCAGGAACTTGGAAAGAGGGTCAGGCCGAAAATTCCCGCGTCATCAAACACGAGCTAATATGTGAGTGCAGGGAAGTGTCATACTCTGCCCTAATGCACTACTGGTAAAATTAATTGCATGTAACTGTTTCTATTTGCAAATAGGAATTCACTAACACCCCTTTCCGAGCCAAAACCATTAGTATTATATTCTCCGCACTTTGATGAGCAAATTAAGAATGCTAAATTTTTACATAGTGTAGGATATGTTATATATATCATATAATCCGAAGAATTTCTTTCCAAAAAAACTGGTTTTAATACCACAAGTTTAGGTTTCTTCTGTCTTTTATGTCTTGATTGATTTGAGCCATGTTTCACATTTTGTAGTACAATTATCATTTAGAAAGAAAGCACACAGCAGAAATGTTATACCGCATTATGTCCACCCCGGCAAAAGAGCCCGTACCTATTTTTGCTTAAATTAGGCGTAATTGTTTTATATGTTATAAATACTTGAAAATAATTTGATTTTGAATAGTTACGGTACAGGTGTCACATGGTGGTATTTGAAATTGAATTGAATTTTTATACTGGTTCCACCATTTATCGCGCAATAAACAGGTGAAAACACTGTTTTAAAGTAGAAATTACTCATATTTCAGGCCGTACCTTGACAGAGAATTAATCCATTTCTCACAAAATTCACGGGGCTGGTTTGTGGTTCTGGATTATTTACTGTTGGGAAAATGTGGCATAAACATTTCAAATTTTTTTACAGAGTCCGTCATTTGTTGCACATATTGAACGATTATCCTTACTATGTCACTTCTATACCAACGATTGTCACAATCAAAGTTAAGTAGTGTTGCTAACCAACGCTGCCAGCGCAGCATCAAATTGTTATAATTATGCAATAATCTAAGAACGCCGAACTATTTCGAGGAAATATGGAGCAAGTGAAATTTCAAAGCAAGCGTATGGGATTTATAGCTATATGGTTTGTCAAATAGGGACCGGTATGTCGGTCGTTAGTTCACGGAGTATCTCAGCGTATTATTGATATCGGTGGTAGCACTACGCTGGATGCTATCCTTGAGTTTTGCACTGTTTAATAACTTGTCGTTCGTTAGTACCAACACACTGAAAACATAATATTGTTTCATAAGCCAAAGCGAGAGTCCATTATATTGAAAAATTGTATAAGAGTATGAAATTCTGTCACACTATCGTATCTAACGCTTAATAAAGACGTTTTTGCTTTACACAGCTCGTCCATCCAAGCATGTCTGGTGTGTGCTCGATTAGGTTATTCGGGGGGCTAACCCACAAAGGTTCTCCGATCTGGGATATTGGCTCCGCGTCCAAATTTTTCAGTGTTAGCAAATACTTTTTTAAGTTTCCTTCGGGGATAGCTGATACCACATAAGAAACTTTATAGGTAGTCTATATCTTCAAAAAGCACCACTGAGCCGTCTCGAGATATTCTTTGCTGTAAGCAGGAACGACATCATTGTAATCTATTTAGGGGTAGAGGCGTAGGAGTATAAATGTGTGTATTGTTCTTACGCGAAATGCTTACGAAGATACCGTGATTGCGATGAGTGAAATGCTGACAATGGCGTTCACGCTATATACGTCTTGTCCAACACTTACCTTAAACTCAACCCTCGGATATGCCTTGAACTAAAACATTGCGCAATATGTTTCTTCTCTCAGACATCATAGTGAAGCAGCATGCTTTTGTGACCATATTGTGTCAAAGGAATAGTAATGTCATCAGACCTTTAACAACTCGATACTTCATCCAAACGTCTGTTCATCTAGAAGCCAATGTGAAGAATTTTAGATATTAAATTAAAATCGCTTCTGGCAGACTCCGGTGAATAATTCACCACACTATATTGTATTTGCTGAAAATGGAAATGATCACATACGCTATAGTTCATTTACACAAAATAACACAGTTATTAACTTGGTTTCCGGAGTACAATTAGGCCTTTTTTCGTTCAGTCGGTTGCTGATGACGCAAGTGATTTATTAATTTAAGTGCGAGCCTTTGATCACTACTAATCTATTATAGAATACCACAAAACAGCATCAGTCGTAGTCAGCTTTCGTTTCTCATGCTTAGTTATTGAATAATGAGTAAGGAATCATCAGTGATAGCAATAGCCGCGTTGATTTAATAAACCAATAGACGTACGATTTTATACAATTTATGTGATAAAGAAGCAAAGAATAACTATGAGACATAGTGCCATTGATTTTAAGAAAAACTGTATTATGCTCAAGACTATGATACCTCTTGGTTCTACAACGACAGATGGCATAGGTGCCTTCAACTTTACAGCCCTAGGGATTGAGCGGAACTCTAATTACCTTGGCCCTATGAAAAAGTAATCTCGCCGGCCGATATTTCGAGGCTTTCGAGGAAAGGGGTTGCACCGATAACACATGTTTTTGGATAGATTTTTGACAATAAGTAGTTAAATAAGTAAACATGACCAAATTGACTGCTTCTGTAGGCCGACACCCTTTACACAAAACATGTGAATGGCAAGGCTATATATTTCAGCGTTATAGGATTAAGGTTAATACTCCAAGAGGTGATAGACTTGAGACCATTGGTGAAGTGCATATAAATGCAGACATATATATTTGTATATGTGTCTTGCGGTCAAAACAAACTCATTGAAAACTTCGATATTTACCAAATGATTATGAACCACACATGTATTTATATTATTATTTGCTCCTACACCAGATTTGATTCACTTAAATTTGCATGATGTGAAAGGTTTTGTTTTTGGCATGGCAAAAGTATTATTGTACGGTGTACAACCTGAGTTGTTACGAACAATAAATTTCGAAATTATAAATGTTTCATTTTCGGAACGAACGTAAAGCTAAATTTTTTGATTTTATTAAAAATATTACCTTGGTTTGTAGTCGTCCTGAAAATCTGAAAGTGTCTACACAACCACCAGTGCAGGAACATTGTTTATTTCGACTATCTTGCACACTGCTTCCGTCAAAATTGCACAGAAAGTTACATATAGCGTTACTGAGCAGATACTGGACGTAGCCAAGTGTTCTTGGCTGTACGTCCTTTGAGCATTAATTAGTCTTAGCTGTAGATACATCTCAAAGTCATTGTGTCCGAACAGAGTGTTTTCGAATTCGACGAAGACCCTCTACTGGTAATTGTTATTTTTTATATATTTGTTTGAACTCTTCAATTTGTAAGACCAAAGCCGTTGTGGGTACACATTTCAAAATATTAATACAACTTCGTAAGAATAAGACAAAAGTCGTGGACAATTAAAATTTTGTCGCAAAGTGGACGAGTATTCGATTAAATATCATAAACAAATGCAGCATCACACAATACAGTGGAAAAACGTCAACAAATATTTCACTATTTGAAGAATATACATCAGATCTGTCAGTTCTGTCATAGTTCGTTTCCAAAGTTTATATTTTTTATCGTGCAATAATCCTGAAGGAAATTTTTGGGTAGATTTGGTGGAGCCCACATAATTCTGTGGGACACAAATGGTTAAAATAATTTCAAAACGTCATTATGTAAGGATTTTGAGTGAAAAATGATGTCGTTAATTATTTAAAACTAGATCTGATCATATCAAGCCTTCACAGTCCACTGGCTCCAAACCAGCTAAATAAACTACTGCACGTGTCAGAAATATATTATTTGTCCCAATTAATTTAAAAGAATAAAGCTTTTATCAATAGAAAAGCAGGAATATGTCCTTTTAAACACTGTTTCGTTTTGAAAAAATTTGACGAGTAAAATTATACAATTATTTTGCTTTCTTTTCGACGAATTTTTGCTTCATATTTGAAGAAAGTTATCAATCAAATAAGCATACCTAACGCTACATATGGCTTCTCAATATGTTCAAATATCAAATATTTTTAGTAACAGTGATCTGACAGCAATGAGCGATTTCCATCGACCTCCATATGACAAATTACAATGAGATACTATTGTGTCCATGATCAGAGTTGAAGCGTCATTTAAAGTAGTCATTTCTGTATACTAGCAAACGTAATATTCGCTTAGAAATTGTAAACATCACACTATAAACATTTCAATATTAATGGTATGAAGAATCTATGTTCTGACAGGTTTCTATTGACTTATGAATACTTCAACATATAACATTCTGCATTCTTGTTTTTAACACGGATTATAAGATCTTACTTTTCTTTATCACCGTAGCGTTGACCGCATTACAGAAGATATATGAGATAATGTTTTCGCTACAGCTAACTGATGACTATTCCGCGAAATGGACTTGTATTATTTGTGACACTAAATTCTTAAAAAGTTAAAGAAATTTATTTCTTTCAGCAAATGTTTAAAATGCCACATTGGATATTAGCTAACGCGACCTAAGCTGGTATAAATTGCTTTCCAGTCTCTAGTTTTCTTTAGCCAAAATAATGCTTGAAACACGAATGTACAGTTTCGAATGTCTTTTATGGAGAGACACCATCTGACAGCTACAAGCCTAGAACAAAAGAAAACTGAGCCGCTTCACATTCAAAGATTTTTGCCAGTTCATTTATACGGATAACTACGTTAGTATTAAAACGGGTTGGTTCGGCGATAGCTTTTAAAAGAATACTCTTTTAAAGCGAAAAAGTGAATTTAAGCTATTAAATTTTCTAGGTTGGGCGAACGCGTGCAATGCATGGTTCTAAAATGTGCTTCCAACAAGGTATTACTTGAAACGAAGTGTAAAGTTTAGGTAAATTATTCAATAAAATCCATATAATTAAATTATTCCTGGCAGCATTTTCATGGAAATAAATCATAGACTAGCATAGTTATCATTTTGTGGGACAATGAGTTAGTTTAGCGAGGGTTTAACTTTGCTCTAAGCGCATTTCCGAGCAGTAAAGCCTGATAAATTGTATAAGCGATATAATTTAATGAGGCGACATTCACAATTGCGCACGATTGTTCTTGCAAATAAAACAAGACAATCATAATAAGACAATCTCCACTTTTCGTTGTCAGCTGTCACGGTATACCGCTGCAAAACTGGGAAACACTCAATCCCAAATTTATGGCCTGTTACGCTCTCTAAAGGTCGTCAGATTCATTGCCACAAGGTGTTGTACTACTCTGCTCATAGCGCAAATATACGTGTCCCGTGTACTTAAATAAGAGGAAGAAGCTTTAACTGTTTCGCACTTTTGTGCATGGCATCAAGGATATTACTACGCTGAAGTAACGTTGGGGCAGCTAAAACTCACGGTGAGATTTTAAAAATTCATTAAGTGTAACATGTTTTGTGTATTCAATGTTGTAATACTGCTTTACAATTTTCCGCGGTAACTTTTAATATTATCGCATAAGAAATTAATATTCATGTTTTGTTGTTTATCCACAAAGTTCAGACAGTTTTCAGTCAAAACTCCGAATAGCACATTTTTAAATGCATTCAAAAATAATTTTGTATCTACGAAAATATTCCACAACACGGCGATCCGTAAGGACAGCTTACTACAAACAAAACGAAAGAGAAATCCAGCCCAGCGTTCATGTTTTATAAGTGAATAATAGATGAATGAGTGAGTGACTGATAGGTTATTCACAAAGCGTTGTCGTGGTTGAGAAGTGGGTTACGAAGGGCACATCATGAGGGGGGCGCTCCCTCCACTTTTCGGCAAAAAATCGGCAAAAATAGGATTTTTCTTCTATAGCACTCGCCATTCTGCCTTATGACTTTCGCTTTGAGTCAAATTCCACTTTCAAATAGTGCGCTGTGCCGCTGTATGTTACTGCAGTCGCTAAGAAAATTCGATTCTAATCCCGCCCATCAGTGAAAGAGAGCTATACAATATTACCAGACGTTTTATTAAGGAGTAACAATAAAGTTTCTTGACATCTTGCTGACAATTCTAGTACAAACGCGAAAAATTTAGTTAGAATTTGCTAATTTAAATTTAGTAAATTTAATAGAAATAGAATTCAAAATTGTTTGATGTATGTGGTCATATTGTCGTTAATACGGTATCGTGTACTCACAACATTTTGTTTTTGGCAGTATGTTGATGGATGTCAATTTTTGGATAAGCTATTAACGCTCTAACACTGAAACGTTTGTTAAGCAAAAAGTGATAACGAATATATACAGGTATTTTATATTGCTATACCTATATGAAGTTCTGTACGATGTTTTGTTTAATTCAAAATCACAAAACCAGCAGAATCAATTTTTATCTGACTATAAATTTTTACATCATTTCAAAAACTGATTTAAGCATATCAAAGTAAGCTATTACATCTTTAATACTTTAATTTTCTCGATCGAACTATAAATATTAATATCGCTATTCGTTTAACAAATACAGGTATGTATCGACCAGGAAATCGCAGAAGCACAGATTTATTAGAACAAAAATCATACCGCACAAAAACATTTTACCAATAAATAAATCAAACTTTCAGCACAGATATTTTGTCAAGAATATCTTTTTGTTGTTTTTGTGTGAGCTTTGAACAAGGAAAAATCGACGTAAACTGTGTCGCTATAAATGTTGCAGCATCAGGAAAATTATTGCTGCTAATGTTTACTGGATAATCCACCCACAGAAAATTAACAAATGTCTTGCCGAATAATTCTTACGTACATTTGAGTTTAGCCGCTGTTTCTTCGAAAACAGATGCTGTGATTATTTTTTTTGTAAAAATATTGCCCTTTCTCACATCACCAGTAGTTTGAGGGTAAAATTTTGACGTGACGATGTGACTTTTTATGACATACGTAAACGTATAAATTTCACAGATTTGGTAGTTTTTATCTATATAATTGGTAGAACCCTGTCTTCGCAAATTATAATGTAACTATCGCCATAATTAACCGTGTGTTATGCCCAACTGCTTCCAAATTGACCAAAGATTATGAAATAGTGCGTTAACTGAATTTCCTTGGGCTTCATGTTTGCATTCACTCGCTCTGCAACGTTCCTTAGAAAGCTGATCGACAGCTTTGAAATAGTTCAGCGGGTTCGTTCATAGCTGACAAGTGACAACCGCACAACGCGAGTCCGATTGTTGGGTCTGGGTTTGTCAAACATTGCACGATACAATGCAAATCGGGCATAAAGGTTTGACACTTCGCACTAGTTTCACACTTTATGCCTGTAAATATGAGATTAATACAAAAGCAAAGTTAATTTATTTTGTTTGAAAATGTGATGGCATTAAGATTGGAATGTTGTCCTAAACGCTGGGTTATATAAAAGTTTCTTAAATCAGCGAGCAAGGTATAAAGCTTCGATATAACATTTCGAGGCTGGTGTGTAGATATTGAAAGTTAAAATTGCTTACTATGGGCAAATCATTCTGTTCAATCAGAAATTTCCACAATTATCGAATAAACCTTGTTGACATCGACCACTGGCGGAACCAGGAATTTTTGACGGAGGGGGCTCATCACTTCCTAAATGCTTCGCACCCATGTCTCTCTGGATCCGCTATTGATAACGATTTATTTTTGCCTTAAAAATAATCACAATTATTACGCACCGAATTGTTTATCATACAAAGGTTATTTAAAACAACAATTTCTTTTTCCCCACATAGAGTCACATAAACACCGTACATTGCAGCGCGATGCACCAATCGAGCTTGCATGAGCGGAACGTTGCACGTGCGTTAATAATCACGTTGTGAGGTTCCTTAAGGTACCGTAGAACAGCTCCTAGATAGCGTAGTGGATAACGAACAAGGTTCTGGTCCGAAAGACCATGGCTCAATCCCCCGCAGTGGCAAAACTTTGTTCAACATTATACGAAATGCCCAATAATATACATTGTAAATGATTACAAATGAAAGTTATTTACTTTACCATTTACAAAGAAAACAGTAAAAAATGTTCAAAAGCCATACTTTCTCGAACCTCGAATGCAAAATATTAAATCGGAAAATCTGTATAACGTATTCAAATACGTCAATGAACGCTGCTTCGCCAAAGCCGGCGTAAGTGCTATTTGGGGAACTTGTAACTGATGATGAGCGTAGATGTAATATTTTTTGCCAATGCCTTTTCTGATGTATATATTGATGATAATGGCAACATTCCATGCATGGAGCAAAGTGTAAACAACAATTCAGCTATCAGTTGGATTGCCTTTACCCCGCAAATTGTTCATAAACACCTCACAAAGCTAAAGGGGAAGCACAGTCACTCCCCTGATGGTTTTTCGGAATATTTTTTGCGTCAAATACGTGATTCAGTTTGCTTGCTACTAGCCCATATTTTTGAGCAGAGCTTTATAAATGGAGTGTTGCCTAAAGCTTGGCTATCTACTGATATCATAGCTGTGTTCAAGAAAGGGAACGCTTCAAATCCACTAAATTACAGACCTATTTCGTTAACGTCAATTATTTGCAAGCCTATGGAGCGAATAATTAACGAATCATTAGAGAAACACTTGAGATGCAACAAATTATTAACCGAACATCAGCACGGCTTCCTTTTTCGAAATTCAACAGCTACCCAGCTGCTAGAGAGCCTAAACGACTGGACCAAGACAGCTGATTGTGGACACCTTGTTGACGTTGCTTATATTGATTTTGCTAAAGCTTTTGATACTGTATCTCTTAAAAAACTGTTATATGAAATCACACAATTCGGTATAACAGAACGTTTGTATCACTGGTTAGCCGCATTTTTGAAAATGCGCTCCTTTCGGGTAAAGCTTGGCGACCAGTTCTCGGACGCATTTGCCGTAAAATCAGGTGTGCCACAACGTAGTGTTCTTGGTCCAACATTATTTTTTATGTATATAAACGATATTGGATGTAATATAAAGGTAAACGGCAAAATCTTTGCTGACGACGTGAAATTATACAGCCGAGCCCCAATTTCAAGTACAGAAGAACTGCACCTAAATATTCAGCACTCGCTAAATTCAGTCCATGCCTGGGCTAATATGTGGCAGCTAAATATTTCACTATCAAAGTGTTGTATTTTGGATCTAGGAAGGAACAATCCCAACTTGCAGTATGTTCTTAACAATGAATCTCTCCCATCAGTTGAATATTACAAAGACCTTGGTGTCATTATATCAAAAGACCTTAAATCTTCGACACACTGTAGGCATATTTGCAAAAAAAGCATATCGAATGGTAAATATACTATTTCGATGCTTTTTACAAACAACATAACAATCCTTGTGCGCGCTTATACTACTTACGCAAGACCACTACTTGAGTATTCCACCCAAGTTTGGTCACCCTGCTATTTAAATGATATCGATGCTATCGAGCGTGTACAACGCTATTTTACTCGCAGATTGTATGGCAAGGCAGGTATCCAGTCAAGCTCATATGTATCTCGCCTGAGCCATCTACAGCTGATGTCGCTGGAGGAGCGACGTCTACATTTCGACTTGCAAATGGTTTTAAAATGTTTGCATAATGATATCGATCTAAACATGAATCATTTTTTCGGTATTCACACTCAAATTTGAGAGGCCACAGCTTAAAGCAGTATAAACCAAAGCCTGCAACAAACATATCCAAGCACTTTTTCTCAAACCGCGTAATTGACTCACGGAATTCCTTACCCGAATTCGTTGATAACCAAGCTCTAGTCAGAGCTAGGGACGCAAATGCATTTCGGAAACTCTTAAAACTGGTAGACTTCTCAATATACATGGAATTTGACAGGCATCTATAGATCAGATATAAGTGGCGGTATTCACCCCCTTTCTGTTTTATCTATTAGTTTGCTGTAATTATTTCAGTATTTCATTATATTGTTTTAATGTATATAAATACACACTATACATGGTCTTACAGTAAACTACTTTGTTGTAGTTATCTCGTGCAATATTATATTCAATAGTTTAGCTACAAATACAATATTTTGGCTTGCAGCTCATACATATCCTAGCACATTTATTCGGTATCCCAACAAACGTTTCCCAAGTTGTGTGCCCACTTCCAAATTACCATAATGATAGGGTGGTACAACATTTAGATAACGATGCTATATACAGTAGATAGACACCAAGGACTGCAGTCGTTCTCAGCTGAGCGGTTTGATTAAGAAAGGTCTTACAGGTCGAAAACTGATTTTTCGATAGTTTACCCAAATTACTCTTTACATGGTGGCAATATGAAGTTTGCGTGATTATTTCATATCCCCTTTGCTATCCCGCAGTGAGAGATCTTTACTTTGTCCGGCTAAATAATTAACGGCATCGTTTAGTAGCGTTTACCTCACAAACTAGCACAATTATATGTATTTTAGAAACGCAATAGATATTTGGGATTATTTTACTGAGCGAGCAAATAATGCAAATAAGTATTGACTGGATTTGAGGAAAAGTTATTATTATCACATCTGCTCACACCTAATTAACAACGACAGATGACGCATGAACTAATTTGAGACGGATTAATTTTTGATGACTGGAATATATATTAAATTATTGTGCAATTTATTGGCATATCGAATCGCTTTGACGATGACAATGGGGAAACCATTTGTTTACGTTGTGAAATATAACAAAATTTGCCTAAAATAAGGCTCAATCAGGGCCGCCGCTAGGATGTCCGAGGCCCCCCCAGCAGGCTGCGAGGCCCCCAGCAGGCTGCGAGCCTCCCCATCCCAGCAGGCTGCGAGGCCCCCCAGCAGGCTGCGAGGCCCCTATCACATTTCTTAACTAATGTAATCGTTTTCCGATACACTTACCTTAAGACATTATACTCTAAAAATTTGCAAAGACCGTGTACCCTTAAATTTGAGAGCTGTTCCTTAAATTAAGATAGTATGCATGGTCATAATTTTATAAACAGTCTTTGCAATATTTCAAAAGCATCCTTATAGCCTGCTCCTTTGTACGTTTGGGCTTTGAAGCACCACTTTCGAATACCCGTTGACTCATTTCACGAACACATATTTCATATATCAAAATTTAATATTATTATGCCTAAATTATAACAAAATTACTAATACTAATATTTATTTTAACCGTCAAGACTTATCACGTAGATAACACCGGAATATAAACAGGGGCCTCAAGGCCTCTACTAGTTTATTTCACACCAAATGCTATACATTAGTTGCATAGGCGCTGACCTAAATAAATTTTCGTGTATGTCCGTAAAACAGGCGACCACTAAAAAATCTAACTTTGAACCACAGAACGGTTAAACTCATACTCACGATTAGGCTTCTAAACTCATGAGGTTACCTTTGTATATCGTGTACATTTACTTTGCGAAAGGTGCTTGAGGTTGTGCTGCGGCTCCCAACTTTTTCACCTTTTCACCCAGAGGCCATGAGATGAGGCCCCTGTAAGGCGCGAGGCCCCTGCAAGGGGCGAGGCCCTCCTAGGGGGGCAGGGGGTACTAACGGCGGCTCTGGGCTCAATTATGCGTCGTTCACAGAGAAATTCGATAGTATGTAACAACCTTCGTGAGTTGTTACGCAAAGCGGCTTCTGCATAACAACTTTGGTGCCCTATTACGCATAAGCGCTTGTATGTACCAACATTGCTAATGTTGTTACGTGCACTCGCAGCTTTATAACAAAAATAGAAAGTTGTTACGAACAGTCGTAACTATGCATGTTCAAATTCCGAGGCCTCTGTAGATGGTAACCGTGCCACGGGGGTCGGAGGTAGGTTTTCGGCCTCCAAGGGGAACAGCCGGTTGATGGGAGTGGAGCCGAGCGTCAGGCTACGGGTTTCCTCCGGATGGGTAAGATTATTGGCGTTCACGTGTCCGGGGTTCGAAGAGCGTAAAGTTGGCCTTCGGTTTCCTACAAGGTGTTCAGTCTGTCTGCAAATGCTAGACCAAGGTGGATATTTTCGATATTTTTTGACTCAAGATTTTTCATAACTGTTGTTAATTTTGACTTGATTTTTGTCAATTTTCCCCGGATTTTGCCAATTTTTGTTAAAATTGCCGTGAATGTGTATGAGGGAAGTTGAGGAGCTTCAAGGAGATGGTATCGGGCCACCTGTGGGGATTGGTGCTTCCTGTGCTCAAAGAGGTCCGACGCCTCAGGGGATTATCGATAACCCTTTCGCGCTGTGAATATGTGTGGTTAAACACACTGGTTTTATTGATTTAAATCAACATTAATTATGTGGATAACTCTATGGAACGTTATATAGCCAGGAATACTAAATTTGGGCAGCAAATCTCATTTTCTTCAGTTTTAGTCAGTTAAATCGTGAATAGAAGTACAAATATACGGATATCCGAGGTTGTTAGTACGACGAAAAAACTGTATCCCGAACACGCATCCTCTAGGGCAACCGTTAGAGCAAGCATTGTGAAAAAGTTGTTTGCGACATAAATTTTGCCAATTGCTCGAAATTGTGATTTATAATTGCCGATCAAGGCTATTGTAACAATAAAACTTACAATACAATACAAATTTATTCAGTTCCTATGGTACATACGAGACTTTACATTTACTGCAGAGTTCTGCTTCTGAAACGCGTTCATACGACTCAAGAATTAATAATCATTAAACGTCGTCCGCACGGCATGCTTACTAACGTTCGCAGAGCTCTGCCATATATTTTTATGGTAAGACAAATTTTAAGAAGGAAATATATAATAATTATAGCAGAAGAGGGAGGGAAACCTCGCCTCTTATATCTGCCTATAGTAGTTTGTCATGTTACTAAAAATAGGCGACTTTTTCAGCTTGTTTGGGTGTCATACGTAAGATTGTCAGTTATTTAATAGAATATAAAGAGAGAAGTATACTTGTGATACTGGGTTGGAGTAGTACTTTTGCATTTGCTACATATTTCTGTCGTATTTCAAATAGTGTTTGTGGTCAACTTGAGTTTAAAAGTTTTCGAGTTCAAGGCTGTAACGAAGTTTTTATTATCAACCTGTGTGGGTAAGTTGTTCCAAGAATTTATAATACGATTAGGGAAGATGTGGTTCAAAATGTTTGTTCTGAATTTAGGCTTGCGTAGTTTTAGCACGTGCCCACGCGTCCTAGCTGTATCAGTACAGTGCAGAAGTTCCTCTGTGGATTTGTATTCATTGTTCAAAAATTTGAAAACAGTGACGAGATCGAAGTGTAACCTTCTTAGTTCCAGCGGCTCCAGTTTCAAAAACTGTAACCGCTCGTTGTACGGCGCATATTGGACGAATTTGCGAGCGAATATACGTTTTGTAAAGTAACGTTGAACTCGCTCAACTGCGTCTATATCACCAACATAAACTGGGGACCATACAGAAGATGCATATTCTAGGATTGGTCGGACATAGGTTATGTAAGTGAACAGTAATGTTTCAACGTTGCAACAGGGAAAGCAACGAAACAGCATGTTGGAAATACGGTAGGACTTGCTTGTTATTTTTCTGAAGTCCGTTGTAAATTTTAAATCCTTAGTTACCGTAATGCCCAAATCCAGAAAGGACTCAGCGGTTGGCAGTGAATCTCCAGACAACGTATACGTGAAGTAAGGATTTTTCTTACCAATATGCAGTATTTGACATTTTTCGGTAGAGATTGTAAGCTGACATTCGTTAGCCCATTCTGAAACGTAGTTTAGCGCGGTCTGCAGCGGAGATTTGTCTGTTTCGTTGCTTTTGTTGGTAACGTTACATACAGTTTCACATCATCGGCAAATAATTTGCCTTTAATAGAATGGCATGATTATATACAATTTACTAAGTCATTAATATATAAGAGAAACAACGTGGGACCGAGAATACTTCCTCGTGGTACACCCGATAGTACCGGTTTATAACTAAAATAAGAATCTTTTAATTTGACGCGGAACTTTCGGTCCGATAGAAAGCTTTTAATCCATCTCAAGTAGGGTCCGGAAAACCCAAGGCATGATAGTTTGTATAGCAATTTTGAGTGAGAAACTGTATCGAACGCCTTAGCAAAGTCGATGTAAGCGACATCCACTGAAAGGACGTTATCCACATCCCTTGCCCAGTCCTGTACATAGTGATGTGGAGCGGAGCGGAGCGCTCCGGATTTTCATGGACGCTCCGCTCCACTCAAAATGCGGAGCGCTCCGC
>JASANE010020236.1:0-26948 GCA_030248225.1 Trileptium ribeirensis | reverse complement strand
GGAAGTTTGTTCACTAAAGTTGAAGACGCCACTACCTAGGTGCTTATAATTAGGCACCATGGGCGTAAACAGCGGGGGACGTGTCCACCCAAAAATATGTTTGGTCACAGCCATGTCGGTCGTCCGTCCCATAAATATGGCGAGTTGACCAATCTTTGTATATTTAGAAAGATGTATAAGCATACCGAAAAATTTGCCACGTTTATCAATTATGTATATATGCATATAGAGAAATCTGTCCGCCGCACGGATATAAAGATCGATCCCTACAAATCTAACAAGATTGTCATGCATGTAGGTTTATATTGTGATGGAGCATAAATGTTTGGCCTACGCGGTTTATTGTTCAAGCAATGCTTCCTATAATTGTTCAGCAACTGATTCAGAACATACTCGAAATAGGATTGTGTAGTTGAATGTTTACGGCTAATCAGAACCAGTACGCGGTAGCATGGTTATGGTTAATGTGTTTGAATGAGACCTTACAGCGTTGATGATTTATTTTAGTTTAACGATTATTTTATTTGTCTGTGTACGCAAGGACTTGCCGGACGTCACATCGTGTATTCGACCTAGCCACGCAGTGTGCTTGGGTGTTACATTTTGCGGTCGTAATGAGGTCGAGGCGCAGGAAAAGGAGTAGAATAATAGATGGATATGGTTCTGCAGTCGATCATTTTTCATTGGAAGCGTAGCTTCTTGTGTGCCAGATCTAGTTAACGGATTATTAACTGGACAGGTTCAGGTTGTCATCAACATTGTTGCCATTGTGGCTTGTATAGCCGTCGCACTGGCATTAATATATTTCTCTACCAAACACAGAATTTATCACAGTATATCTCATACATTTCCGACGTTATAACAACCGCAAGAGAAGACAAAACACTAATCGACAAACTACTCATGAAATAGATATTAAGAAAACTATTCGAAATAGGATTGTACAGTGAACGTTTACGGCTGATCAAAACTAGTATGCGGCAGCATGGTTATGGCTGATGGGTTTGAATGAGAGCTTACTGTGTTGGTGCTTGGTTAGCGTTTTTGTTTAACGAATACTTTGTTTATGTACCTTAGGACTTGCAAACGCCGCATTGTGTATTCGACCTAGCCACGCAGTGTGTTTGGGTGTTACAACATAAACTCATAGTAACCTTCATGTACATAACCGTCCAATAGTTGGAAGATGTACTATGTCCCACGCCCCTCAGATTTTTTTCGCGCGATTACACCTTTGGTAGAACCACAACCATAAACGGAGTGGAGATCCTAAAACAAACATTTAGCGACTCAGACTTTTCGTTATCCCCCCACTTCTCTTAAAATTTGTATGATGATAGTTACATACAATTATCTTGTATAATTTTATTTCGGGACAATTTGTATAAAAATTAACACAAATAGGGAAAATTGCATGGCGAACAAATCCTACATGAATTGTATACCACTTTGTTCTTATTATCTATATATATATGATTATGTGAACATAAATTGTTGAGAAATTGATCACAATAAATGTATGACACATTGTACATTATTTGTATGAGTTGGAACACACAAATATGTATGATTATTTACTTATCTTTTGTATGAATTTAAACATAAGAATTGTATGAGTCTTTACACATTCTTTTGTGTGAAATTATATACAACACATGTATGATAAATCGTACATGATTTGCATGAAATTGCATACAAAAATGTATAATTATTTTTGCACATAATTTGTGTGAAATTTCAGATAATAAATGTATGTTTTGTAACACATAATTTTTTGAAGCTATATAAAGCAAATATATCATAAAATTGAAAACTAGTACAAAAATAGCAGTTAACTACGAACATTCATACATTAGGTGTATCTTATTTCATACAAATATTTATGAAAATTCACACATTAGATATATAATATATATCATATTTAATACAAACATGTATGAAAATTCAAACTTTAAATATATTTAACTTCATACAAATAAATATCAAAATTCATACAATATTTATACTATTTTTTATATAAATATATATAAAATATCATACATTGTATATCTTGCATTTCATACAATTAATATTCAAATTAATACAATGCAGGTATGGTTATTTGATACCAATATATGTGAAGATTCCTACATTATCTTGTATATTTCATACTGTAAAGTTATCGTTAGAAAGTTTCCATCTCTCTGGTCAAGGTCTATATATATATATAAATATCTTGCTATAAATATTACATATCAATAATAGAACGTTGACAATAAGAGAGTATCTCACAAAAGTCGGCGGCGACATCATCACTTGCCTTGGTGTTTAACAAGTCCGATTCATATGACAAAAATGTATTTACAAACATTGAAGGATCATCGTCATACATTATCACAGGAATAGGGAGATATTATTCCTGACGCATGCCCCCTCGGTGCGAAGCGTCCATCTCGTCCCAACAGACCACCCGCCTCCCCTTGGGAGTGCCGGGAGAGTATACCCCTCGAGGATTCGGCTACCTCTTCCCATGGAACCTCGGACCTTGTGCATGTACGAGTTTCGTACTTGCCGCAATCAAGTTAATTTATACAAAGCTTTATATGACTATAAATTACTACACCTATATGTCAGGAAAAAACGGATCCACTCGAATATGGCATGTAATTCACACCGCTTAATAGGGCATGTTTAATTACATGCGTTTAATGGCACTGGATCTTTTGCCATTTTATGCTACAACTAAAAAATATTGATATTGTATTAGCAAGAGAAGTCATCTTACAACTGTACACACAGTAAGATCTTATCGCAAACTTTCAAGTCATATTCTTAATATGTGCGAATATCGCTGCGCTGAACGATAATTATGTGATCCTGGGACGACAGCCTTTGCATACGAACGAAGAGTTTTTAATCACGCGGTCTTTGTTAATAAAATAATTATATTTGATCCGGAAATGAAAAATCAGTGGGCGGCACAACGAAGGCTCTGAATAGTATATTTTCGATAAACTACCGACTATCTCCGCCTGCCGCCGCTCCTCAATATTTTAGCTAAATATTTCGCAGACTTGAAATTTTACGCCTTGACGGGTCCAATGTGAATAAAAAGCCCAAACCCCCAGAGAGGCCTTTTGCTGCGATGCTACTGTCATTGCTGTAGGTCGAAATTGAATGCATAAAACTGACAAAAACGCTACTTTGTTCATCCGTCACATTCATGAATCATGCAAGACACGCACGGCCTATCGACTTCACTGCTGCAATTAAAGTAGCCGCCATAGGTGTGCCGGAGTGTGCGTACTCTGCAGCATGTCTTTCGACCTGTACCTTTCTATTCAGTTATATTTGTGAGAAATTTTCACAATTCATTAGTCATATTTATTGATTCCGAATATGCACATGAAACATTCTTATAAACTATTCTAAACGAACCGTCGCAATATACCGGTGTTCCAGGGCACAGTGTGATCACTAACTACATATTTGGCCAGGGTTACATCGACTGTGCCCAAATTCTGGAATGAAAGCAAAACATTTGACATCTGTATGTGCAGGTGCCATTGAGGCAATCGCGCTACTATCAACTTTCTTTGGCGTCAATGATTCCTATTTGACAAAAGGGTTAAAGTATGAGGCAGTGCAGACTGTCGCCTTGAGTTGTGTGTAGAACTTCAAATGCAATTTTAAAGTGCCACTTAGGTCTGGTAATCGATAGTTTTGGGACCACGGATAAACAATGTTCGCGAACTCTTAGATTATGAAGCAGCGTGCAACCACATAATAGATACTAGTCCGCGATTGGTTGGCGAAACTGGATACGTATCTGCGCATCTGGAAAAGAAGAAACTGCTTCCGTTGTCTTTGCACAAGGCGACAACTGCAGGCGTCGCAAATTAATACATAACGTGTTCCATGGTCCAATCATACTTTGTATATACACAATTATCAAGTTCCAACACAACAAATTACCATGGAAACGTAAGTAAAACACAATTTCAGTAACTTTTCATGTTCATCCGGCAGGAGTTTGTTAACAAAAATAAGCTAGGTTGACGCTTGTAGCAGTTGTTACATTCAGAAATCTGTTAGAATTGAACTGGTCCAACTTATATACATGATAGAGTAAGGATTATTGAAGTTCTTAGCTGTAAGATAGGCTAATACAAATTGCGTGATGCACCAGCCGGTGCGCTTGTAAACTTTGTAATCTACAATGGAGTAAAGTAACATATCTGCAAAGCAGCCAGAAGCTTCGTTCTTGGGAACGAACTGTATGTATTCAAACTGTGCAAGCAGTATCACAGTTTGATTTATAGCACTGTGTTCAGTAAATCACCATCATCTAACCGATGGACACTGGTTGCCCAAGGCTACCTTGAACAATGTCTCTGGCCAACGATCAGTAACTGATAGTCTGCCAATCACAATTATAGTATACAAAATTATAGTCTCTTAGAACTGTTTCATCTTCAACCAATAATTTCAAGCTTCCTACGGAAATAATATTTTTCGAACATATGTCTAGTGAAAGGAGACGATTGGAGACAAAGCAAAATTGACTAGTCCACCCTCCATGCGTTACAAGAACAGTTTGATGCAGCTTACGCAACCCTGTACAGTGAAAGATATTTTCCCTCGGGAGTCCACAAAACCAACATCTTGATCGATAAATAAAGATTTTAGCGTTCTCAGCCTCCTCAAAGTCCCATAGAAGCAATAATGTCATCCCAATACTTTAAGTTTATATAATGTAAAATTTATTTTTAATACATGTTAAATCCACAGTGCGTTCATCTCGTCCTTCACCTGTTCTACCGTATACTAGTAACTCTATCGAGATTGCGAAATTTAGTAAAGATGTAGGAACACAGCCAGAAATTGCGTTCTCGGCAATGAACTGTATTTATTGATACTGTGCAAGCAGTATAATAGTTTGTCTCATTTATAGCATTATGATCAGAAAGTTATCATCATTATCATCTATCTGGCGAGCACTGGTTGTCCAACGGTAGCCGCTAACTCTGTCCACTGATCAGAAAATAATAGTATACCTTCCTTTATTTTCTTTTTTTACAATATTCGTATATACCAGTAATTTCAAGCTGCACACAGAATAACATGTAACAAACGTATTTGCAGTGAAGGGAGGCGATTGGAGACATAGCAAAGGTGTTTATTTAGTCGACTTCATGCAGCATGTTTAGTTACAAGCATATCAGTTTGACGCAATTTAAGCAAAGATGTACAGTGGAAGGCATTTTTTTGCTATGGGGTCTAAAAATACTGTTCAATAAATAACCATTATTAGCTTGCTCAGTCTCTTCGAATTTCCAAAGGGGCAATAATGCCATAGCAATACAATAAATTTAATGTAAAAGTTATTTTTAATACATTTTAAATCCACTGTACCCTCATCTGTTTTACTATACATATAAATTTCGAAGACCTGGTTCTGGTTCAAGATCCGGTTTAAATAGACGGTTCGGGTAGATTTCCACTAAGGTTATTCCCTACTTGTAAGCTAGCACTTAGCACAAGTGTCCACAATATATTAAGTGTGAAAAAAGGTTATTAACAAAATGCATACGGATTAAAGCACTATACTGTTTCTTCAACCCGTGTTTCAACTCGCGATCGCTTGACTATAAGTCCTGTGTGCTCTTTGAAATCTCAGCGAGTTGACACATTGCGTTCGATCAATGCATTTCTACATAAAGTGTTCACATTGCATCCGATCCAAGCGAATAGACCATGCATAATTTCATTGGATCTGAACCTGTTGATGCAGACTGAAAAAATACCACATGCACTAATACGGTAGGTCGAGGCTTGGTCGAATCGGATCGGATGCAATCAAAGAGACGTTCAATTTGGATTGGACGCAATGTAAACGCGCCTTGAGAGAGTGTTCACACTATTTCCGATCCATTTGCGCAGTTTTAATCACATCCGAACCAGATGATGCTTTGCGAACAAGGCTTAACTCCTTTAGAGCTGTTGCTCGGAACTTTGAATATCATCACGATCGACCGAAAAACAGGACCACAAGCCCGGTGTAGTTCGATTTTGATTTGCATTTATGAGAGCGCTAATTCGTTTTAAAAAAATTTGCATTATTAACGCGCAAATAAGCAACAAAACCAGATAAAAACAAAAATGAATTCATTACGATGTATAGTTTACACCAATTCATAAAGGCTATTATTCGTGCGAGCAAATAAATATTAGACAGCCATCAAGCAACTATACATCATAACCAATTAATATAATAAAACACACATAGCAGTCATTAATTAAGATAATCCATGAAGTTCCAAACCAATCGTTCTTAGCCTTTAAGACTAAAAACCAGCAACAATCACTCCGTCTGCGGCGCTGCGCTCAACTGCCATCTTGCTTGCCTGCCGTCCCACGCTGCTGTACATTATTTAACAACGAACAAAGCGAATAAATAGCGATAATAAATTCGTGTGGGTTAGCTAACAACTACAAGCCCTCTAATAGCTGCTATCACTGTTGTTATTATTACAGTTAGATCAGGTTCATGGTATAAATACGGTTATATGCTGCAATGTCATCCATAAAGCCTGCCAAGCTAATGCGGAGTATAAAATGAGAGAGCCGCTCCACATTGGTTGGTGACACACAACAAGATAAACTGCAATTACTAAAACCACCGCACAACAATTGTCGTCGTCGTGCTTACGCCTGCCTGCCTGTCATTGTAAATATCGTTTGCTTAACTATTTTAATTTCATTTCCTACTACTACAGCACTACAAACATATAATAATAAGCGCATATATAATACTACTATATGTAAGTACAAGTCACCAAGCATATATTGCTTTCGCGAAAACAAAAAGGATGCCAAGGCATACAGAGATGACAACTACTTACGACGACGGTGCATGACAAAGCCCAAGCCAAGCATTTCCGTCGATTATAGATATATACCAACCTGCATATTTGTTCGGCAATTGCTAATACTGCCCGCCCGCCTGTCGACCAGGAGCGCATCAGAACAGAACCTCTCGATAAAATGGTACATGGTCGGCTTCTTAGCCGACTGGCGGGGCTAATACACGCAAACGATACTACTTACTGCCTGCCAACCAAAAAAGATTAAACAATCTATAAATATAAACATAATCAGAGGAACGATTTAGTTTAAGAGTGGATCCTCGTAGATTGGGGAGATACCAGTTCTGTGATTACATAAAACACTCGTGTAACCGTAGGACAATATGTCAGCGCTCGCTGCTGTATCAAGAACAATCATTGAAACATTTTGGTCCTAACACCTCAACTACATGTACTTGTAGTTATCATTTTGACAAGCTAATGTACGTCATATAACGGGTCTGTCGGCTTAATAAAAAGCTCAATCGATACTGCTTCCGGGCGTCCGAAGACAGATAAACTGTTTGACCACGTACTCACTCGTCGCAGCAAGCAGAGCATATGCGTCGGCTTCTAATAACACACAAAGGTGTACAGTGACAAGTACTAAAGGCGAATTAGACTAGCAAATGAGCCAACCAAGTATATACACCTTAAAATAATGATTAGTTTGGCGAACAAACATACATAAATAAACGAAAACAAACTACAAACGAATCTATATTAATGTTGCTTCTGTTGTAGGTTTTAAGCGCGACGGTGCACGCAATAGCAGGCGATACTTGGTAATTTTGCGGAATTTTCTTGAACATACGACACGAATTGTTTTTTAGCAAAGTTGTCGTCACAAGCTATTGAAATCAATTTTTATCGTGTGGCATGAAAATATTATCATCCTTGGTGTTTATCAAATTACCGACTACGCATTTTAATACAAATCGGATCGAGAAAAGCAATTTGTAACATTTTGGGCAGCGATATCAATTTCATCACTCGGTTTTCACCTTATGTTGTGCCGAATGCGATTAGATTAATTATCTAAAATTTGAAACTTTTCAAAATTTTATGCTCGCCCACGGTTCAAACGGTACTATCTCGTACGAAAGACTCTGACAGTGTACAACTGTAGCTGTAAATTTTAATATGTGCCACATATAAAGTTAGTTGAATTGTACTTCACGTAAAAGGTGACACAATTTTACCATGTTGACGAGAAAACGTTCCCGATCATTATTACAGAGGATTCAAGATGACTCACTTGATGTTGCATTACTATATAATAGGCCAACCAGTTAAAATGTCGAGCGCGGAAAAATTCGTACCATTACTTTTATGGGTGCCCTTCGAACTTACCTTGAAGCCAATCCTATCTACCGTATCAGAAAAGTAGAACTAGTGTAAGATGTTGAACTGGTAGAATATACATTAAAAGTCAAACGTTTACATCTATATAAACAATACAACAGAGAGCACGTTTTGGTTACGTGTTGAATTCAAATGTTTCAGTTGACACCGCAGCAAAGCGCCAATATCGATAAGGCAATCTGTAAAATGGTCGCTATGGACTACTAGTCATTTCGAGTTATATATCGCTAACCATATTATAATGTATAACATGTATATGTACAAAACTATAATATATATGTATATTTATCAGTGTAGTCCGGGTCCGGCTCCTGGTATTGGTTGTCAAAAATTGCGGGTCCGGCTCCGGATATTCGTTTTAAGAAATTCCGTGTACGGTTATTTTATTTTGCAAGGTCCAGGTCGGGGTGTTAATTTTGAAAAGTTTCAACTCTAATAGTAATTAATCTAATCGCATTCGGCACAACATAAGGTGAAAACCGAGTGATGAAATTGATATCGCTGCCCAAAATGTTACAAATTGCTTTTCTCGATCCGATTTGTATTAAAATGCGTAGTCGGTAATTTGATAAACACCAAGGATGATAATATTTTCATGCCACACGATAAAAATTGATTTCAATAGCTTGTGACGGACAACTTTGCTGAAAAAACAATTCGTGTCGTATGTTCAACAAATTTCTCCGTAATTATGAGTATTGCCTGCCATTGCGTGCACCGTCGCGCTTAAAACCTACAACAGAAGCAACATTAATATAGATTCGTTTGTAGTTTGTTTTCGTTTATTTATGTATGTTTGTTCGCCAAACTAATCATTATTTTAAGGTGTATATACTTGGTTGGCTCATTTGCTAGTCTAATTCGCCTTTAGTACTCGTCACTGTACACCTTTGTGTGTTATTAGAAGCCGACGCATATGCTCTGCTTGCTGCGACGAGTGAGTACGTGGTCAAACAGTTTATCTGTCTTCGGACGCCCGGAAGCAGTATCGATTGAGCTTTTTATTAAGCCGACAGACCCGTTATATGACGTACATTAGCTTGTCGAAATGATAACTACAAGTACATGTAGTTGAGGTGTTAGGACCAAAATGTTTCAATGATTGTTCTTGATACAGCAGCGAGCGCTGACATATTGTCCTACGGTTACACGAGTGTTTTATGTAATCACAGAACTGTAATCTCCCCAATCTACGAGGATCCACTCTTAAACTAAATCAATCCCTTGATTATGTTTATATTTATAGATTGTTTAATCTTTTTTGGTTGGCAGGCAGTAAGTAGTATCGTTTGCGTGTATTAGCCCCGCCAGTCGGCTAAGAAGCCGACCATGTACCATTTTATCGAGAGGTTCTGTTCTGATGCGCTCCTGGTCGACAGGCGGGCGGGCAGTATTAGCAATTGCCGAACAAATATGCAGGTTGGTATATATCTATAATCGACGAAATGCTTGGCTTGGGCTTTGTCATGCACCGTCGTCGTAAGTAGTTGTCATCTCTGTATGCCTTGGCATTTGTTTCTTGTTTTCGCGAAAGCAATATATGCTTGGTGACTTGTACTTACATATAGTAGTATTATATATGCGCTTATTATTATATGTTTGTAGTGCTGTAGTAGTAGGAAATGAAATTAAAATAGTTAAGCAAACGATATTTACAATGACAGGCAGGCAGGCGTAAGCACGACGACGACAATTGTTGTGCGGTGGTTTTAGTAGTTGCAGTTTATTGTTGTGTGTCACCAACCAATGTGGAGCGGCTCTCTCATTTTATACTCCGCATTAGCTTGGCAGGCTTTATGGATGACATTGCAGCATATAACCGTATTTATACCATGAACCTGATCTAACTGTAATAATAACAACAGTGATAGCAGCTATTAGAGGGCTTGTAGTTGTTAGCTAACCCACACGAATTTATTATCGCTATTTATTCGCTTTGTTCGTCGTCAAATAATGTACAGCAGTGTGGACGGCAGGCAAGCAAGATGGCAGTTGAGCGCAGCGCCGCAGACGAAGTGATTGTTGCTGGTTTTTAGTCTTAGAGGCTAAGAACGATTGGTTTGGAACTTCATGGATTATCTTAATTAATGACTGCTATGTGTGTTTTATTATATTAATTGGTTATCATGTATAGTTGCTTGATGGCTGTCTAATATTTATTTGCTCGCACGAATAATAGCCTTTATGAATTGGTGTAAACTATATATCTAACTTGAATTCATTTTTGTTTTTATCTGGTTTTGTTGCTTATTTGCGCGTTAATAATGCAAATTCTTTTCTAAACTAATTAGCGCTCTCATAAATGCAAAATCAAAATCGAACTACACCGGGCTTGTGGTCCTGTTTTTCGGTCGATCGTGAATGATATTTAAAGTTCCGAGCAACAGCTCTAAAGGAGTTAAGCCTTGTTCGCAAAGCATCATCTGGTTCGGATGTGATTAAAACTGCGCAAATGGATCGGATATAGTGTGAACACTCTCTTAAGGCGCGTTTACATTGCGTCCAATCCAAATTGTTCTTTGATTGCATCCGATCCGATTCGACCAAACTCTACCTACCGTATTAGTGCATGTGGTATTTTTTCAGTCTGCATCAACAGGTTCAGATCCAATGAAATTATGCATGGTCTATCTGCTTGGATCGGATGCAATGTGAACACTTTATGTAGAAATGCATTGATCGAACGCAATGTGTCAACTCGCTGAGATTTCAAAGAGCACACAGGACTTATAGTCAAGCGATCGCGAGTTGAAACACGGGTTGAAGAAACAGTATAGTGCTTTAATCCTATGCATTTTGTTAATAACCTTTTTTCACACTTAATATATTGTGGACACTTGTGCTAAGTGCTAGCTTACAAGTAGGGAATAACCGGAGCGGAAATTTACCCGAACCGTCTATTTAAACCGGATCTTGAACCAGAACCAGGTCTTCGAAATTTATATGTATAGTAAAACAGATGAGGGTACAGTGGATTTAAAATGTATTAAAAATAACTTTTACATTAAATTTATTGTATTGCTATGGCATTATTGCCCCTTTGGAAATTCGAAGAGACTGAGCAAGCTAATAATGGTTATTTATTGAACAGTATTTTAGACCCCAGAGCAAAAAATGCCTTCCACTGTACATCTTTGCTTAAATTGCGTCAAACTGAATATGCTTGTAACTAAACATGCTGCATGAAGTCGACTAAATAAACACCTTCGCTATGTCTCCAATCGCCTCCCTTCACTGCAAATACGTTTGTTACATGTTATTCTGTGTGCAGCTTGAAATTATTGGTATATATGATTGTAAAAGAAAATAAAGGAAGGTATACTATTATTTTCTGATCAGTGGACAGAGTTAGCGGCTACCGTTGGACAACCAGTGCTCGCCAGATAGATGATAATGATGATAACTTTCTGATCATAATGCTATAAATGAGACAAACTATTATACTGCTTGCACAGTATCAATAAATACAGTTCATTGCCGAGAACGCAATTTCTGGCTGTGTTCCTACATCTTTACTACGTTCCGCAATCTCGATAGAGTTACTAGTATACGGTAGAACAGGTGAAGGACGAGATGAACGCACTGTGGATTTAACATGTATTAAAAATAAATTTTACATTATATAAACTTAAAGTATTGGGATGACATTATTGCTTCTATGGGACTTTGAGGAGGCTGAGAACGCTAAAATCTTTATTTATCGATCAAGATGTTGGTTTTGTGGACTCCCAGGGGAAAATATCTTTCACTGTACAGGGTTGCGTAAGCTGCATCAAACTGTTCTTGTAACGCATGGAGGGTGGACTAGTCAATTTTGCTTTGTCTCCAATCGTCTCCTTTCACTAGACATACGTTCGTTTCATATTATTTCGGTAGGAAGCTTGAAATTATTGGTTTATATGGTTCTAAGAGACTATAATTTTGTATACTATAATTGTGATTGGCATACTATAAGTTTCTGATCGTTGGCCAGAGACATTGTTCAAGGTAGCCTTGGGCAACCAGTGTCCATCGGTTAGATGATGGTGATTTTCTGAACACAGTGCTATAAATGAAACTGTGATACTGCTTGCACAGTTTGAATACATACAGTTCGTTCCCAAGAACGGAGCTTCTGGCTGCTTTGCAGATATGTTACTTTACTCCATTGTAGATTACAAAGTTTACAAGCGCACCGGCTGGTGCATCACGCAATTTGTATTAGCCTATCTTACAGCTAAGAACTTCAATAATCCTTACTCTATCATGTATATCAAGTTGGACCAGTTCAATTCTAACAGATTTCTGAATGTAACAACTGCTACAAGCGTCAACCTAGCTTTGTTTTGTTAACAAACTCCTGCCGGATGAACATGAAAAGTTACTGAAATTGTGTTTTACTTACGTTTCCATGGTAATTTGTTGTGTTGGAACTTGATAATTGTGTATATACAAAGTATGATTGGACCATGGAACACGTTATGCTCTAATTTGCCACGCCTGCAGTTGTCGCCTTGTGCAAAGACAACGGAAGCAGTTTTTTCTTTTCCAGATGCGCAGATACGTATCCAGTTTCGCCAACCAATCGCGGACTAGTATCTATTTGTGGTTGCACGCTGCTTCATAATCTAAGAGTTCGCGAACATTGTTTATCCGTGGTCCCAAAACTATCGATTACCAGACCTAGTGGCACTTTAAAATTGCATTTGAAGTTCTACACACAACTCGAGCGACAGTCTGCACTGCCTCATACTTTAACCCTTGTGTCAAATAGGAATATTGACGCCAAAGAAAGTTGATAGTAGCGCGATTGCCTCAATGGCACCTGCACATACAGATGTCAAATGTTTTGCTTTCATTCCAGAATTTGGGCACAGTCGATGTAACCCTGGCCAAATATGTAGTTAGTGATCACACTGTGCCCTGGAACACCGGTATTGCGACGGTTCGTTTAATAGTTTATAAGAATGTTTCATGTGCATATTCGGAATCAATAAATATGACTAATGAATTGTGAAAATTTCTCACAAATATCATTGAATAGAAAGGTACAGGTCGAGAGCTGCTGAATAGTACGCACACTCCGGCACACCTATGGCGGCTACTTTAATTGCAGCAGTGAAGTCGATAGGCCGTGCGTGTCTTGCATGATTCATGAATGTGACGGATGAACAAAGTAGCGTTTTTGTCAGTTTTATGCATTCAATTTCCACCTACAGCAATGACAGTAGCATCGCAGCAAAAGGCCTCTCTGGGGGTTGGGGCTTTTTATTCACATTGGACCCGTCAAGGCGTAAAATTTCAAGTCTGCGAAATATTTAGCTAAAATATTGAGGAGCGGCGGCAGGCGGAGATAATCGGTAGTTTATCGAAAATATACTATTCAGAGCCTTCGTTGTGCCGCCCACTGATTTTTCATTTCCGGATCAAATATAATTAGTTTATTAACGAAGACCGCGTGGTAAAAATTCTTCGTTCGTATGCAAAGGCTGTCGTCCCAGGATCACATAATTATCGTTCAGCGCAGCGATATTCGCACATATTAAGAATATGACTTGAAAGTTTGCGATAAGATCTTACTGTGTGTACAGTTGTAAGATGACTTCTCTTGCTAATACAATATCAATATTTTTTAGTTGTAGCATAAAATGACAAAAGATCCAGTGCCATTAAACGCATGTAATTAAACATGCCCTATTAAGCGGTGTGAATTACATGCCATATTCGAGTGGATCCGTTTTTTCCTACATATAGGTGTAGTAATTTATAGTCATATAAAGCTTTGTATAAATTAACTTGATTGCGGCAAATACGAAACTCGTACATGCACAAGGTCCGAGGTTCCATGGGAAGAGGTAGCCGAATCCTCGAGGGGTATATCTTCGGCACCTCCCTAGGGGAGGCGGGTGGTCTGTTAGGATGAGATGGACGCTTCGCACCGAGGGGGCATGCGTCAGGGAGATAATTCTCCCTATTCCTGTGATAATGTATGACGATGATCCTTCAATGTTTGTAAATACATTTTTGTCATATGAATCGGACTTGTTAAACACCAAGGCAAGTGATGATGTCGCCGCCGACTTTTGTGAGATACTCTCTTATTGTCAACGTTCTATTATTGATATGTAATATTTATAGCAAAGATATTTATATATATATATAGACCTTGACCAAGTAGACTGGAACTTTCTAACGATAACTTTACAGTATGAAATATACAAGATAATGTAGGAATCTTCACATATATTGGTATCAAATAACCATACCTGCATTGTATTAATTTGAATATTAATTGTATGAAATGCAAGATATACAGTGTATGATATTTTATATATATTTATATAAAAAATAGTATAAATATTGTATGAATTTTGATATTTATTTGTATGAAGTTAAATATATTTAAAGTTTGAATTTTCATACATGTTTGTATTAAATATGATATATATTATATATCTAATGTGTGAATTTTCATAAATATTTGTATGAAATAAGATACACCTAATGTATGAATGTTCGTAGTTAACTGCTATTTTTGTACTAGTTTTCAATTTTATGATATATTTGCTTTATATAGCTTCAAAAAATTATGTGTTACAAAACATACATTTATTATCTGAAATTTCATACAAATTATGTGCAAATAATTATACATTTTTGTATGCAATTTCATGCAAATCATGTACGATTTATCATACATGTGTTGTATATAATTTCACACAAAAGAATGTGTAAAGACTCATACAATTCTTATGTTTAAATTCATACAAAAGATAAGTAAATAATCATACATATTCTGTGTTACAATTCATACAAATAATGTACAATGTGTCATACATTTATTGTGATCAATTTCTCACAATTTATGTTCACATAATCATATATATATAGATAATGTACAAAGTGGTATACAATTCATGTAGGATTTGTTCGCCATGCAATTTTCCCTATTTGTGTTAATTTTTATACAAATTGTCCCGAAATAACATCATACAATAATTGTATGAAACTATCATCATACAAATTTTAAGAGAGTGGTAGAGAACCGAAAATTCTCAGTCGCTAAATGTTTGTTTTAGGATCTCCACTCCGTTTATGGTTGTGGTTCTACCAAAGGTGTAATCGCGCGAAAAAAATCTGAGGGGCGTGGGACATAGTACATCTTCCAACTATTGGACGGTTATGTACATGAAGGTTACTATGAGTTTATGTTGTAACACCCAAGTACACTGCGTGGCTAGGTCGAATACACAATGCGGCGTTTGCAAGTCCTAAGGTACATAAACAAAGTATTCGTTAAACAAAAACGCTAACCAAGCACCAACACAGTAAGCTCTCATTCAAACCCATCAGCCATAACCATGCTGCCGCATACTAGTTTTGATCAGCCGTAAACGTTCACTGTACAATCCGATTTCGAATAGTTTTCTTAATATCTATTTCATGAGTAGTTTGTCGATTAGTGTTTTGTCTTCTCTTGCGGTTGTTATAACGTCGAAATGTATGAGATATACTGTGATAAATTCTGTGTTTGTAGAGTAAATATATTAATGCCAGTGCGACGGCTATACAAGCCACAATGGCAACAATGTTGATGACAACCTGAACCTGTCCAGTTAATAATCCGTTAACTAGATCTGGCACACAAGAAGCTACGCTTCCAATGAAATGATCGACTGCAGAACCATATCCATCTATTATTTTTTCTACTCCTTTTCCTGCGCCTCGACCTCATTACGACCGCAAAATGTAACACCCAAGCACACTGCGTGGCTAGGTCGAATACACGATGTGATGTTTGCAAGTCCTTGCGTACATAGACAAATAAAATAATCGTTAAACTAAAATAAATCATCAACGCTGTAAGGTCTCATTCAAACACATTAACCATAACCATGCTACCGCGTACTGGTTCTGATTAGCCGTAAACATTCAACTACACAATCCTATTTCGAGTATGTTCTGAATCAGTTGCTGAACAATTATAGGAAGCATTGCTTGAACAATAAACCGCGTAGGCCAAACATTTATGCTCCATCACAATATAAACCTACATGCATGACAATCTTGTTAGATTTGTAGGGATCGATCTTTATATCCGTGCGGCGGACAGATTTCTCTATATGCATATATACATAATTGATAAACGTGGCAAATTTTTGGGGGACGCCAGACATATTTCTAAATATACAAAGATTGGTCAACTCGCCATATTTATGGGACGGACGACCTACATGGCTGTGACCAAACATATTTTTGGGTGGACACGTCCCCCGCTGTTTACGCCCATGGTGCGTCATCATACGCACCTAGGTAGTGGCGTCTTCAACTTTAGTGAACAAACTTCCTTACAATTTTATGTTTACTCCTCAAATTTCGGTCTTTGAAGCTCGCGATGTAAGCGATTAAAAGCACTTTCGGGAAATTAGTGAAGCTAGACGTGCAATTCGCTGAAATGTTAAAATTCGAGTCATTTTCAGTATATATGAAACTATTTGCTTGTGGTTAGTGTTCCGTGTTTGCATGTACTGCACTAAAAACGCGGCTTATCACCGCGGGGCAGTAAGATCGGGTCGGGCGGACCGCGCCTCGATCTGCTCCACTTCCAACACTGGGTACACCACGACCGAATTTTTGGCATTGTTTTTGAAATAACAAACAGTATTAATGAACCTACTGAGACCGCTAGTTTGTTCAACAAATTTTACCTTCTTTTGAAGAGTATTTGATGTTTAGAGTTACAATACCTTTGTTTGTATATAGATGTAACCACGTGTAAATATATATATATTATATACATTTCATAAATAGAAATATATACATAAGTTCGTTTATTTGTATGTTGCTCTATAACTTGCTGTTTTATTTGTTATGATTCTGTATGGTTTTAGATTAGCTGTTTACTTAATCCTCCATACAGATTGCTCTTGTCCCTTGCACAACAAATGTTAGGAGTTAGGACTAGTAACATATACCTTGTCTCGTAGCGTCAAATAGTCTCCTTGTCCAATTTTATTGCTGCCGGTTGGAATCATTGATGAGATCTAAGCCATCGTCGACGACGGTATAAACACTACTTGATGTGAGCTAATTCTTGTTTCGGCTAATTTCTTCTCAATCTGGTGTGTGCGCTGCATGCATGCGTGAGAGAGAATCCTACACAATAATTGTTGCCGGTGTTTTTGTCGAAGAAACAAGATATATCTAGATCTACAACAGTTATTAGCAGCTGCTATGTCGTTCGTCCAACAAGATATTCGGGTATCATCGTCTGAAGCATTGCGCCAGCCGAGCCAAGGCTTATCATGACTGTAACAATAGTGACTTTTAGTTTCATCCAAGCTATGAAAACGCAGCATATTAGTAGTACTATAGCCGCTTCTACTAATAGCAGCAGGACTGTAGTACATTGCTTTTGAATGACGGTTACGGCTGGCGTCGGTAGCGCCGGCGGCTTACTTGTCCCTCTTTGGGCACTACTTACATTTCTGCAAACGAGCAATGTTCTGCAAAAGGTTGTTGTTGGTGTTTAGTTCGACGCATTATATCGGATGTAGAGCTTGCTTTCTGGTTTATTGTAGTATAATATAGTAGTTCCTCCGCACAGAAATATTATCTAAAAATAGGTTTATTATTGTCAATTGACCATTTTGTATTTATATTATTATCTTGTTTTAATGCTTACACATTCATTAGTGTACACACTCCTGGCACTCAATTGAAACATGGTTTTTTGAGTAGACGCTAGTTTTAGTATTCGCACAGTGAACTTTGAGAAGATATAAAGGTTAGCAGCAAGACCATTTTTTATATTTTTGAGATGATATGAAGGTTAACAAGTCCTATATGTATAACGGTGCTTGTGATTTATGGGATTGATCATTGATTCGTATGCTCCGACTGGAATATCGTTATAGCAGTTGGAGTTTTATGGTACACGTCCTGTATCCTAGCTACCTTATACCGATGGCATCAAAGCACAGTCATGTAGACAGCTATGACAATATTCTTTAAATTTTAACTTTTGTCGATATATCCAAATTCATGAAATTAAGAAATTTCATAAGCTGCAAGATTTCGAATAATGAAATCCAGTTTTATCTATTAATTTATAACATGTGATAAATATTTTCTGAAGTAATTATTTATACTTTAACTGATGTGTGGCAGACGGAAGCGCGCATACTACATCATAGGGCTACCGTCCCCTGGGCAGAGTCGTGGGCAGCAATGGATGGTGGGTGGTTTGTTGCCATTTTTCGTGGGTCGTCGTGCGTCATGAGTAAGACTGTGCGTCATATTTCCATGGGTCCACTCAGGCGAAATAAATTTCGAGGTTGTGGGTCGTCTCGTACACTTTTTGTGTTTGATGAAAATGCGTTAAACTATAAGTAGTGCAGCATGACCTTAGTATTTGTTTTCATTTTATCTAGTAAAACAATAAAACAGTTCTGAAAATGGCCTGTGCTGAAAATAACTGCGTGTTTACAATTCATGAGTTACTAATATTATAGTACTTGACTTGTCTATAGGAACTCGTTGGTTTTTCTAAAATGTAAATAGATTATTGCGGATGTGATATTTGAAACCAGTGCCATATTTTTTATTAAACTGAAAATTCAGTTCAATTTCAGTTGTGTTTTGCTCCCAGAAATGAAGGTTTGTGCATTACGCCACATTAATCTGCATAAGCTGACCTCCCCACAGGACCAAAATTTTATCTGGGGGTTTTGAACTGGAGGCCCCCAGCTCCAACATAAGGATGGAGCCGGAAATATCTGGGGAATTTGCGTTAGGTTAGCGGTGGAAAGCCATACCTTCAAGGTTAAGCGGAGGTATTAGAATTGCAATTTTACAGGTTTTCATGCTTTACAACAGGTAACTCATTGTTTTTGTGGTGTATTTCTATTTACTTACTGAAAATACCTATTTATTTAGGCGTCGTTTCATTTTACTTATTTGTCATGAACAATCGAGATAGTAATGATAGAAATGCTGTAAAATCAATCAAGCAGAAGCCGCTTATTCGCAAACCGCGAATACAAATTCACCGAAATTGTAATTTCAGTAGTATTACTGAAGTGAAACTGAACCAGTTGGAAGTCCGTTTGTCATGACTTGAAGAAGTATTCGAATTTAAAGCAGTTTCAAGCACTTCCATAATGAAACGAACGTGTAAAGTAACAGATACCGCTGTCTATGGCTGTACATCATGTTTCCGGTCTGCACAGCAATGACATTCCCTGCAGAGCAGCACAACATTCTCCTACCAACCTTTCATTCTTCGCAGATCAGGGTGCTTTCGGCCTCTGAATCAGAATGTGTCATACTACCGCGTCCCGATGGCCCTGTTCTTTTCTCTGGTACACAATTTCGAATACCTATTCTAAAGCAATTCACCATTTTTTTCTCAGTTTTTGTGTCTCATATATTGATGACAGCTGCCGTAATATCTGGGAGATAAGCCTAGACGTGTCCTGAAAAATTGGCCCACGAGAGTGCCGGACACCTTACAGAAATGAAACTCCGATTTACTAATTTTTCCAAGATTTTGCCAATTTTTGTGAATTTACCCAAAATATTGCGCGAGCCTTCGCCGTGCGAAGGGCTTGTGGTTGTTAATATGGATTGAGAAAGGGTCACGTCCTTAGGGAGTAATCCTCTATCCCCTATGGGCACCTATGCGGTATATGTATTTTATTTGATCTTGCCTCCCAGATGTGTTTTATTTTACCTTGCCCCATATGTGTTTTGCCAGGGTTTGCTCCCACGTTTCAAAAAAGTTCCCGGCTGCTTGAGAAGATCTGCCATACCACATGGGTGTGTTGAATGGATGAAGCCTAAGCAGGGTCCACGGGCCAGACACCGCATGTTCTTACATACAAAAACCTCCTATGTATAGGAATAACTTTATTCATTTCTGGAGTATATATATTTAGACACAACTGGTATGACGGATACATAGAACACATCGTTCATTTTACAGCTAGCCATGCCTGGTTTCTGCTCAGTTTCCGCCCACTGCGCATATATTTTGCAATCGTTTGGCGGCTGTGGCTTCTAATTGTTAAAATATACGTTCAGCAGTGATGTCCCTTAACGATTTCGCGAGGACTAATGCGGAACCTACAGATTGGCCTCAGACAAGGTAGAACCACAAATGATGGTATTCTGGAAGCCGATCGTATGCCGACAGTGTGAACATACTTAAATTTCTCTACCAGCTATCCAGGGAGTAACCGGAATTCCGGTTCCGGCGAAAATCGTGTTCCGGTTGCGGTTCCGGCAAAGGGCAAAATCCATACCGGAACCGGAATTCCGGTTTAAAAAGTTTGTTTGAACTTTTCCACGTTTTTTGCTTCATGTGTGATCCAAACATATGTAATATATATTATACAATGATCAAGCTGCAATACAACCAAGCAAAAGAAAAGATTAAGTAAGCAATTTGACGTTTGAAACGTTAAGTAGGGCACATAATTTCAGTTGGAATGTTTCATAATAACCTGCAGGAGTTTGTTAACAAATCAAAGCCACGTCGATGCTTGTAGCAGCTATTTTACACATCCAGAAGTTTGTGGGGTAGTTTCTCTTAGAATCATATAAACCAATAATTTCAGGTTTCCTACAGAAGAACATGTAACAAACCTATGTGTAGTAAAGGAAGGCGACTGGAGACAGAGCGAAAGTGTGTATTCTACGCTCCAAGCTTTGTAAGCATATTCGATTTGATGCTGTATACGCAATGGTGTATAGTGGATTGCATTTTTTGCTCTGGGTGTCCAAAAATCGACATATTTGATCGATAAATAAAAATTATTAGCTTCCTCAGTCTCTTTAAAGTTTTAGAAAGGCAGTAATACCACCGCAATACATTAAGTTTAATGTAAAAGTTATTTTTAATGCATTTTAAATCCGCTATACCTGGATTTCTTCCTTCATCTGTTTTACTATATATAAATTTCGAAGACCAAGTTTCGGATCCGGTTTAAATGGACGGTTCCGGTTGCTGGTTCCGGTTCCGGTTATTCCCTGCAGCTATCATAATGTATTGCTAAAATCAGACACGTTGCCAAAACCTTTCGATACAATCTCTGGTGTTCGACAGAACTATATTCTGTTGCCTATACAGTTCATCTGTGGAATTCCTATGCACTGAATCACTGGTTTGGAGATAAAGGCAATGTGCAATCCTGTAACTACACAAAGAACTCCACGAAGTTAAAAAATTTCTTCGCTTGCTTTATTTATTAACAGACATGGCGTGTCTTCGGTTTTAGCGGTCTGTTAATACGGCTAAAATGCCACTCACTATGTATCTCTACGTCACAAAATGTTCAATGCACACATTTAGTTCAGACCGGACAATTTCGCTCCGTTGCCGATCACCGCTGTTTATTAGACACGTGTATTGTTTAGATGTTGTATGTCCCGCAAGAGTCCTTACTAAATTAGTTTCTGCGGCTCTGAAATTTACCCAGAGATTTCACTTTATGAACAAATATGCTGCAGTTGAGATAAGCTGTAATAAATCTGCATGCATTTTGCAATAAAAACAAATAGTTGTTGGCGAAAACGCTGTTTGTAGCTGCGCTGCAAGGAAGCTACTTAACTTGAGTATATATAAATAGGTTTACAAAAATTACAAGTGCACTACGGATGACCCAGCCGAAAAAGGCGGCCCACCGGAACTTATAATGCTAGTGCTCGCGCAAAATTGATTCGCCGATTTCAAGGCCGCCAAAGTGTTCCAGATTTATTTATATCGTTGTCTTGTAATGAAATTGTCAAGAAGCACTCTGTGGCGAAAAATTCTTTGTCACTAAGTAAATTCTTGTTTTGGTGAATGCATCTGACATCTGTTGAAAAAGATTTTAGTGCACGTATATGCTACCGCTAATGACACGATCCGTGACCTAAGCGGTAGCAGTATCAGCGATGCGTGGTACCACAAGGCACGTTGGCGTGAACTCTTCGAGCAGCTATTAAACAGGCCGCCTCCTACTCTGAGGTTTTGCACGACCATATGAAATTCGCGGCTTCTACGGTACAAGCAAACTTTAACAGACGCCTACACCTGAGGAGCTCTCACGGCCAATGAAAGGGCTTCAAGCGAAGAGAGCACCTGAAGCTGATATCATCAGATAGTCACCAGAAGGTTTCCAGGCCTGCGGTCTTGTTCTAGTGCCAGTCGCTTGCTCAAACTTTCCGAACAGATCTGGCTAGAGTAAAGAATTGCTGCCGATTGGCATAAATCTATTCTCTCGCCATTCCCGAAGAAAAGGGACCGCTCAGTGTGTAGCCATTACAGATGCATCTCGCTGCTGTCAATCTGTCTGAAGAAAGCACTATAGGCGACTATTCTTCACAAAATCAGGACCCATCTGGAGATGACGACAAGAGGGAAAGCCAGGCCCACTTCCGCTTGGATCGGGGCTGCGTTCATTAGTTTTCCAGTTTGAAAATGATCCTTGAAGCAAGTCATGAAAGTTGGAGACCAACTAACGCTTGTAGCTTTTGTTGAGTACAAAGCGGTGTTTGACTTTATCGTTCCAGTATCTATTTTCAACGCTCCTGATGGCGTACCCGCAAAGTTGCTTAATTTCAAATCGATGTGCGACTCAACATATTCCAAGGCCTGCGGCTATAACGAGGATAGCGACGCCATCCTGACATATTCTGTAGTTTGACAAATTTCTGTCTTGTCTCCCCTCCTGTTCAACTACGCCGTCAATTGCGTGATCTAATACACACTCTCAGACCACACAGCAGGTGTCGTGTACTTGTCTACCGAAGAGGATTTTAAGGACTTGGATTACGGAGACGACGTACCACTTTTGTCTGACGCCACCGCAAATCTTCATCACATGTCAGACCGGTTTAGCACAGTAGTAGCTGTCGCCATGAACCAGAAGCATAAATCAGCATCAAAAACTACGGGTTGGGCATCTTTGTGTCGGCAAATGAATAGAAAACATTTTATTACAGTAAACATCAACATTTCGATATTAACAACTTTATGGCGAACAAAATATCATCACGCTTGAGTCAAGTGGAAAACTGTTTGACGCGATAGTTTATGTTATATATAGCCCAAAGGAAGGCATAAGCACTGGCTTCATGTAAATTCGGAAATGGGGCGTGCTATTTTTTCTGTGCCCTTGACGAAAACTGGTGGCCGTTTGTTATCCGTCAAAATTTTGACCCCTTGGTTGGTTGCTGACGCAATTTTTTTGCTTCCTCCAGGTAAAAGGCTCCCACTTAATACAAAAAATTATATTAAAAAATCCCATTCTGAAGCCAAAAATTCTATAAAATTATACAGAACTTGCTTAAAAGTTGCGTTTAACTCAAATAGCGTTGTCGTCTGGCAATCTAAAAGCAAGTGTAGGGTGAAATAGTTACTAAAATTCTTAAAATTCTTCGTCTTCAATAATCCAATGTAAAAATTGTCTTCTATCGAAAATATTTTTGTGTTCAAATTACGTGACTTACACGGCAAAATCTACAATGCGTACATATGTTGACAACGTTATACGGCTTAACGTGGTAAAATGTAGAAACAATAACTTTTGGAAGCAAAAACACTGCTAAAATTTGCAGAGTTTTTTGTTTCATAGAAAACTCGCAGTTGGTTTTCAACCTCGAATCAGCTACAATTTCTTACAAACGTCTAACATCTAAACATTAATATCTAGAGATTAACATCTAACTCTTATAATCACGCATTTGTTTTCTGTGCAACAAGTGCTTTTATGTTATTATAGTATAATATTTATGTAGGTAAAATGAAAACAAATAATAAGCCCATATATAATAATTAGTGTTTAGTAAAAATACAGCAACGTTGAAAACTTATTTCCTCAATGAAAACCAGTGGTTGAATTATCATAAACAGCGTTACGACGCTTCAATTAACACATCCTTAGTTGTTGAATGTAGGTAAAATGGAAAAAATATTGCTAGATTACGGTTACGGTGTAGTGGTTAAGCGGGTTTAGGGTCATGGATTTGGAACGACAAAATGGTCAATAAGCGCAGAGTTGTCACACTCGCTCCTTTACATTCGGTTTGCGAGTTACTTTAGTGTAATACTTGTGCTATGTCTGTTTTTGAAAGAAATGTGATCATATGTGAAATATAAAAATGTGTGTTCCATATATGAGCAAAAATTTTGGAAAATATTTCAAAGCGGAATTCCGCTATCGTTTTTGTGTCTTTTGCCGTAACCGCAAATGAGTCCGATTTTCACAGAAACTGCAATGTTGATCGTTCCTAACATTATGTGCGGATTCATCTAACTGAAGAATAGCAGCTATTCGACATATTAATCGGACATAATTAACCTATTGGGTAGGTAGATCGTATAATGTAATTATATGCATTTTTATTGTAGTAGTTGTGTTTGGTTTCTGTTACTTATAAAATCGAATGTCGATGTCGCCGCGGTTGTAGCCCCAGCAAACGATAACAGCAGCAGTTTTGTGCTTACGCCGGCAGTCTTAGTCCGTCGGTATTGAAAAGAGTCTCTAATGCTGACAATTGATGTGCCCGGCATGTTTACGGGGGTTTCAGTATAAAGTAGTCCAGTCCGGTCGGTGGGTGCGTGAATTTTGTTGTTATATCGTGGCTGTTCGGTAGTTAATGTGGCTTTGACGGACAAAGTTTATATCTCGGCGATATATTTGAGTAATAATACACGTAGGTATAATATATTAAATTATTGTTTCTGCTTTATAACATGTATAGACGACCGCTGGATAATGGAGTTTCTTTATCTTTCTCTATTTCTTTTCGCCTCTTTCTGGTTGTTGCCTGCTTGAGCCGATATGTATTAGTACTACTACTACTGTAGTAGTAGTCTTCACATTAGAGACAACCTAGAACCTACCACCAAACCATGCGCCAGGCTGTAGTAGTAGTTTGGTAAGTTGTATTTGTTGCCTGTATATCTCGTTTTGGAGCTCATTGCGCAGCAGCTATCAGTCTCCGTTTAAAACGACACGGACGGCCGAACACTTTTACGCGGTTATAATTTTGAAACTCAATGCTAAGTTTATTATTCGCCTTTTATTGTTTTCTTCGTATATGTATTTATGATGTGATGTTCAATTTTGATACCAAAAATGTGGAAATAATATTATTTGGGTGTTGTGAGCGATTTAATTTTTGAGCAGCGAACAAGCATTTTTTATATGCGCACTGGTATATTTTACTGCGTCCGTCCATCCAACTGTACGTTCGGCTAGTTTTTTTCTAACTTTCGCAGGAACGAATTAAGATATTCTCGTGGAGTCAAACCACATGATGGGTTATAGTCTGGCTCATCATCGCATAAAGGCTTCATCTACGCAACCCACACATAGGGCATGATAGATCTCTTTTAGAGATTGTACCCCTCAACTTTTGTGACCGAGGGAAACTGAGTTTTTGCTCAATTCTCAAAATGCAGGCATCGTATCAGGCATTATATATATCTTTTATGTTCTCCTGGCTAATATCTACAGCTGTGTGACCAACCATTTTTAGGCTCCTGCGCGGATAAGAAGATATGGGCGCAAAATAGGGTCTCAAATGATCCCCTTTTAATCCTTTATGTATATCATATTTTTAAGATAATCGTTAATACACAATATATGGTCCCTATAAAGGTTTTTGAGGTCACTTATAACAACAGAACGGTTTATTTGAATGTGTTTGTGACCGGTGTACCCTTTTTGGAATGGTACCCTCTGTGATCCTTCCCCAAAAAACCATGCACGATTTCGTTATATAAAATGTAAATCCATATTTTGTTGCATCAGCAATTACAAAGGTTTTCGAGGATGCTGAAGACCATGAAATGATACGTATATTTGGTTGTATTTGTCATCGGTGTATCCTTTTTAGGCTGGTACTGTATCGCCAATGATCTCCCCCTCAAGAACGATGCACAATTTCGTGATTTTCAATGTAATTTTCAATATTTTGTTGCATCAGCTATTACAAAGGTTTTAGAGGATGCTGTGAACTGTGAAGTGATTTATTTAAGTGTATCTGTAGCCGACGTACTATTTTGGAATTATTCCATGGACCCCTCACCTTGAGTAATGCATGATTCCGTGATTTTAAACCTGGTGTCATAATTTGTTGTATTTGTAGTTATAAAGGTTTTCAACGGTGCTGAAAACGAGGAAATCATTTATTTGAGTGTATCTATGGCCAAAGTACTCTTTGGAATGGTACTGTATCCTATAGGACCCCCTTGAGCCATTCGCGATTCCGTGATTTTCAGTATAATGTTATGATTTGCTGCATTTGGTGTTGTAAAGGTTTTAGACGGTGCTGAAAACAATAATTTTTTTATTTCAGTATTTATGTTACCGTTGTAGATTTTTTGGAGTGCTTCAGTATTCCATGGACCTTCCCCCCTTGGGCATACATGATTAAGTAATTTTCAACCCAATGTAATTTATATATTTTATAATTTATTGCATTGCATATTTTACAGTTCATTGCATTCATAACCAAACAATTTATTGCATTTGTAGTTATAAATGTTTTAGAATGTGCTGAAAACACTCAGATACTTCATTTGAATGTAAATTTGACCAATATACAGTTTTGGCATGATACTGCATGCCCTGGGACCACAGTTTGATTTATGCATCCTCTTTTAGTTTTCAATCTAATGGTGTAATTTGTTTAATCTGCGGATATAAAGGTTTTCGAGGCTTG
>JASANE010020234.1:0-47531 GCA_030248225.1 Trileptium ribeirensis | reverse complement strand
ATCATTTACCGAATGTTTGCGTTTTGAAGAGAAATGAGTAAAACTGATGACGTTTCAAATCGAATTTTGTTCTTTTTATCTATAAATTGTATAACTACTCAAGTGATCGAATGTTACAAAATCAAATTATGTTTTACTTACACAAAACCTGTGATATAGGATATTGCACTTCCAGGAGTAAATGTTGAACCTGTAACACCTTTGGAAACTGGATAGTGGAGCAGAAACAATAAATTTTGTGTCAAAATCAGTGTGGTATTTCGTTACTAAAACTTCCGACTGACTGGCGGTATTTAGCAGAAATTCCGATAGTCAGTGTGCTTTTAGGTTATATACTATATTATCAATGTTTTCCCGATATCGTCAAAACCACTGAACACACAGATAATAAACAGCATTATTTTGGAATTTTGCACTATACCGTAAATGTTTGGCTTTATAATGTTTGGTTTGTTTGGATCAAGATTTCAATGTGGCTTGTGATCATACTTCATACTGATTCAAAAATATATTAAATTTCACCAGGCATTAATCACCAAGTAAAGTAGAAATATCCCTGCGATTGGTTTCGAACACGGAACATTTGTGTGAACAACGAGATAAAACCACCTGAGCTCTTGCAGATCAATCTTATGTGCTAAATATATACCATGCTGCATTTTATGTGCAATACCATTGTTGCTTTTTAAATGCATTGTGTTCAGCTTGCTTGCTCGATTTTTAGTCTCTTTTTGAACAAAATTTCACTGTTTGGAATAGGAATAATTTCTAACAGATTTGTGTCGAAGCATACATACATTCAATAGCAAACGCTTGAAATAAACACGACTAGTACTATTTCCAGCTACCGAAAGTAGTGGGTCTTGTATTATTTAATTCTTCCCAACTACCGTATTGGTAGTAGGGTATTACAAAATTTATGCGGCGTTTACGTTATAAAGGACCCCCATGTGAAAGTTTTATCCACAAATGGTCTATACGACACCGTCCAGTGGTATACTGTATATACCTACACTATATTATGCAATAGATGGTGTGTAAGACACCGTCAGCGTAACTATAGTGTCTTAATTTACCTATTGTAGTTTACCGACGGTGTCAATGACACCATACACAATCCCTTTATGTTCTGCGTGTAAATAACAACATGGTGTAGCTAACACCATGTAAATTTTATGGTGTAGTCTATACTATACTATTATTGACATTACATTACCTATGTATACTATCTGAAAATAACATCAGAAACACCATGGTGACCAAGACACCATATAACTGACGGTGGAAAAGAGACACCATGGTGGACAAAACTTTCACATGGGGGTCCTTAAATAAAGTAAACGCTGGATTATGTACGATAAATTTGTTAACACTCATAGCTTAACAAGACCTGGTCGTGTTCGGTGTCGCTGAGGGCTCACAATTTTTTGTCTTGACGGGAACTGGAAACCTTTTGAAACTTAAAGTGCTCGCTCCACATCTTCAGTTATTGTCCTTGAAAAACGTTATTTTCAAAGTGTACCGTTATCAAACTTGCAAATTTGCTAATTTTCTTTTCATTACCAACTCCAGTACAAACTAACATCCAGTTTTCACATATAAGATTTAAATAACTTTACTTCTGTCTCCCTTATTACCCACCCACCTTTTCAGGTCTAAATTTTAAAATCTTTTGATGTCATCAAGTTTATTACTCTTTATGTACTAGAGGCTGAGTATGTTTAACTACTAATAATAATACCTCGATTTCATGACACGAGCTATATTTATTAAACACAGTTTAATAACTCTCTTAAAATTATCTATTATATATGTCATATATATACCCTTACATTGTCATATGCAATCTGTATATTAATGGTCTACACACATTTTTAATGCATCAGGTCATATTATGACAATTCTTATGAATTGTTTACCACAAAATATACCCAATGTATAAATTTTAATACATATTTAAAATACTGTACTAAATTTATATAAATAGATTTTATATAAAACCGTAAAGAACAATATTCCATCTAAGCCACACATTTAGTATAAGTCATCTCATACAAATTAGCATTAGTTGTAAGTAGTTATATATTTGGTATATGAATTTCATGAAAATCATTTTTAAATTATTGTACATATGTTGTATGTAATTTCATACCAATTTATGTGTAACAAATCATACAATCCTTATGTATAATCTCCAATAAAGACTTGTTAATCTCCAATAAAGATAAAGTTTTCTTCAAATTATTATAAGTTATGCTGGTGTAATAATACATTAATATATACAATTGATACACAATCCATGTAGGTTTGTTTTCTATACACTTGTGTAATAATAATGACTGTGTAAAATTATCATTGGACCACATTACATCCTCATCTCACCGGAATCGTCTGCCTACCTACTTTTAAGCCGACGGACATTGTTGGACACCTATGATATATAAGCATCGTGATATATCTTATATCTCTTATTCCGCAGCGACTAAGAACGCTAGTCACAGTTCTAGCGCTAAGCCTTTTTAAGCTATACTTGTGTAATAATAATGACTGTTTGAAATTATCATTGGACCACACTACATCCTCATCTCACCGGAATCATTTGCCTACCTACTTTTAAGCCGACGGACATTCTCGGACACCTATGATGTAAAGGCATCCTGATATATCTTATATCTCTTATTCCGCAGCGACTAAGAACGCTAGTCACAGTTCTAGCGCTAAGCCTTTTTAAGCTACACTTGTGTAATAATAATGACTGTGTAAAATTATCATAGGACCACATTACAGCCTCATCTCACCGGAATCGTCTGCCTACCTACTTTTAAGCCGACGGACATTGTTGGACACCTATGATATATAAGCATCGTGATATATCTTATATCTCTTATTCCGCAGCGACTAAGAACGCTAGTCACAGTTCTAGCGCTAAGCCTTTTTAAGCTATACTTGTGTAATAACTGTTTGAAATGTAAATGAAAAACTTGTAATGACTGTTTGAAATTATCATTGGACCACACTACATCCTCATCTCACCGGAATCATTTGCCTACCTACTTTTAAGCCGACGGACATTCTCGGACACCTATGATGTAAAGGCATCCTGATATATCTTATATCTCTTATTCCGCAGCGACTAAGAACGCTAGTCACAGTTCTAGCGCTAAGCCTTTTTAAGCTACACTTGTGTAATAATAATGACTGTTTGGAATTATCATTGGACCACACTACATCCTCATCTCACCGGAATCATTTGCCTACCTACTTTTAAGCCGACAGACATTCTCGGACACCTATGATGTAAAGGCATCCTGATATATCTTATATCTCTTATTCCGCAGCGACTAAGAACGCTAGTCACAGTCTAGCTCTAAGCCTTTTTAAGCATTAGCAGTTTGCTCGATCATAAAGTTTTGTATCTTCATTACCTCACCGACGATACCAATGACTAAACCAACGCGTATAAAATACACGAAGACTCTCGGTTGACAGAACTCCAACTTTTTTGCATGTAATAAAATACATACTAGTTTAAATATCAATGCAATTTTTTAAAAAATTTGATATTCGCTAAATAAAGAATGGACCTAGTAGTTTCGTCCGTCTGAAAAGTTGTATAATGTGTTAGTTATATATCAAAGAAAAAATGCAGAAATCCATTTGTAGAACTGAAACTAACACCACGAATTTTATATTTATCGTATACGTTTTTATGAATATTTATTTTTGTTTTCATACTACGTGAACTGGCTAGGTTCGAAAAAATTATGCATGCTTTTCCGGATCCCATTGGATCGAATGTGGTAGGTACACTCATTATAAAATACACGTGCAATTTTGATCGATCAGGTTCGGATCGGATGCAATTTGAGCGCGGCCTTGTATTTTTATAACTAACATATCCACTACATCAGCTAGAAATTATAATTGGAATTATGACAATTATTGAAATGAAAATCAAAATTAAAGTCTAAATTTAGCTTAAAAAGTTATATTTTTCATTAGTTCAATACGGATATAAATTTCTACTGGTAGATGAGATACTAATTTAGGTAAACATAAAGAAAAGTTGTATTATGGTAAAATTGAACAAAATCGACCCAGAAAATACGATACTATTCAAACATGTCAATTGTGTCAGCAATTTATGTCTCAGCAAATAAGAAATATGACAGCAAAAACCACCTAAAATCATTTAAGGCTAATATTTACCAATTTGAAGTAAGATATAAATAGGTTTGAAAAATAAAGTGCGACTAATACAGACAACTGCATGGCAAATGCGATACTCAAAATATATAGATAGAAAGGAAGAAGTAATTTAAGATGTTATAGTCGGATGTTTCGTATCATAATTACAATTTTAATGCCGTGCGGTATATGTCACGGAGGAATCAAAATACTGACACATTTGTAGCCTAAATTTTTCGAACATTTCTAATCTCTAATTAAGAATCAGGAATAAAAGTGGAAAACTTCGATGTGTCAAAAATTTTCGATCCGTTATTAAATAAGGAAAAATGTGATACCAAACAACCTTGCTTGCGATTATAGCGCGCAAACAAAAAGAAATATGCAGTAGTTTGACTATTAGCAGGAGTACATCTTGAAAATTTCGTATAAGAGAATGGCATTGAGCGACACTCCTTACTCTCAACGGTTTATCATAATTGAGCTTGTTTCTCGGGCCTATCCTTCACCCCAAGAATTTCGGAGGGAAGGGACTTACTCCACCAAGGTACTCTTAAAGAGGGTGAATTTTTTGTTCCAAGGGTTGTTTGGGAGACTTATCCACTCCCCCACAATTGTTGAAGTAACAAGTATCTCTTATGGTTCTAAGAATTGTGGCCAATTCGCTCCCAAAAATCTTGGATACTTGATACCTCAAAAACTTTGAGGGGACATCTAGTAAGCTCCGAAAGAACATTATCGGCTTACCTCCGGACATCCATTCGAAAATTGGTAGGCCGAATAACGACCACATCTTCACAAATGGTTGAATATTATCGTATTTTCTGGGTCGATTTTGTTCAATTTTACCATAATACAACTTTTCTTTATGTTTACCTAAATTAGTATCTCATCTACCAGTAGAAATTTATATTCGTATTGAACTAATGAAAAATATAACTTTTTAAGCTAAAATTTAGACTTTAATTTTGATTTTCATTTCAATAATTGTCATAATTCCAATTTATAATTTCTAGCTGATGTAGTGGATATGTTAGTTATAAAAATACAAGGCCGCGCTCAAATTGCAGTCCGATCCGAACCTGATCGATCAAAATTGCACGTGTATTTTATAATGAGTGTTACCTACCACACTACATCCTCAATCTGAATCGGGAATACATTTGCCTACCTACTTTTTTAAGCCGACGGACATTCTCGGACACCTATGTATGTAAAGGCATCCTTGATATATCTTATATCTGCATATCCGGCAGCGATTTAAAAAACGCTGGTCACCAGTTGCAACTATAACAAAAGCCCTTTATAAGCTACACTTGTTGTAATATATAAATGACTCGTTCTGGGAGTTACCAGACATTGGACCACACTACTACCTCCCCTCCCTATCTCACCGGAGATCAAGTTTGCCTACCTACTTTTAAGCCGACGGACATTCTCGGACAACCTATGGATGTAAAGGCATCCTGATATATCTTATATCTCTTATTCCGCAGCGACTAATAACGTTATTAATAAAACCGGCTTCTAAGCCTTTTTAAGCATTAGCAGTTTGCTCGATCATAAAGTTTTGTATCTTCATTACCTCACCGACGATACCAATGACTAAACCAACGCGTATAAAATACACGAAGACTCTCGGTTGACAGAACTCCAACTTTTTTGCATGTAATAAAATACATACTAGTTTAAATATCAATGCAATTTTTTAAAAAATTTGATATTCGCTAAATAAAGAATGGACCTAGTAGTTTCGTCCGTCTGAAAAGTTGTATAATGTGTTAGTTATATATTAAAGAAAAAATGCAGAAATCCATTTGTAGAACTGAAACTAACACCACGAATTTTAGATTGATTCGTATACGTTTTTATGAATATTTATTTTTGTTTTCATACTACGTGAACTGGCTAGGTTCGAAAAAATTATGCATGCTTTTCCGGATCCCATTGCGTCTCAACGTGGTAGTAACACTCACTATAAAATACACGTGCAATTTTGATCGATCAGGTTCGGATCGGAAACTAATTGAGCGCGGCCTTGTATTTTTTTAACTAACATATCCACTACATCAGCTAGAAATTATAATTTGGAATTATGACAATTATTGAAATGAAAATCAAAATTAAAGTCTAAATTTAGCTTAAAAAGTTATATTTTTCATTAGTTCAATACGAATATAAATTTCTACTGGTAGATGAGATACTAATTTAGGTAAACATAAAGAAAAGTTGTATTATGGTAAAATTGAACAAAATCGACCCAGAAAATACGATACTATTCAACCATTTGTGAAGATGTGGTCGTTATTCGGCCTACCAATTTTCGAATGGATGTCCGGAGGTAAGCCGATAATGTTCTTTCGGAGCTTACTGGATGTCCTCAAAGTTTTTGAGGTATAGAGTATCCAAGATTTTTGGGAGCGAATTGGCCACAATTCTTAGAACCATAAGAGATACTTGTTACTTCAACAATTGTGGGGGAGTGGATAAGTCTCCCAAACAACCCTTGGAACAAAAAATTCACCCTCTTTAAGAGTACCTTGGTGGAGTAAGTCCCTTCCCTCCGAAATTCTTGGGGTGAAGGATAGGCCCGAGAAACAAGCTCAATTATGATAAACCGTTGAGAGTAAGGAGTGTCGCTCAATGCCATTCTCTTATACGAAATTTTCAGGATGTACTCCTGCTAATAGTGAAACTACTGCATATTTCTTTTTGTTTGCGCGCTATAATCGCAGGCAAGGTTGTTTCTGAAAATTTACATTTTTCCATATTTAATAACGGATCGAAATTTTTGACACATCGAAGTTTTCCACTTTTATTCTTTACTTTGATTAGATTAAGAAAATGTTCGAAAAATTTAGGCTACAAATGTGTCAGTATTTTGATTCCTCCGTGACATATACCGCACGGCATTAAAATTGTAATTACTATACTAAACATCCGACTATAACATCTTAAATTACTTCTTCCTTTCTATCTATATATTTTGAGTATCGCATTTGCCATGCGGTTGTCTGTATTAGTCGCACTTTATTTTTCAAACCTATTTATATCTTACTTCAAAATTGGGTAAATATTAGCCTTAAATGATTTTAGGTGGTTTTTGCTGTCATATTTCTTATTTGCTGAGACATAAATTGCTGACACAATTGACATGTTTGAATAGTATCGTATTTTCTGGGTCGATTTTGTTCAATTTTACCATATAGACTTCTTTATGTTTACCTAAATTAGTATCTCATCTACCAGTAGAAATTTATATTCGTATTGAACTAATGAAAATATAACTTTTTAAGCTAAATTTAGACTTTAATTTTGATTTTCATTTCAATAATTGTCATAATTCCAATTATAATTTCTAGCTGATGTAGTGGATATGTTAGTTATAAAAATACAAGGCCGCGCTCAAATTGCATCCGATCCGAACCTGATCGATCAAAATTGCACGTGTATTTTATAATGAGTGTACCTACCACATTCGATCCAATGGGATCCGGAAAAGCATGCATATTTTTTTCGAACCTAGCCAGTTCACGTAGTATGAAAACAAAAATAAATATTCATAAAAACGTATACGATAAATATAAAATTCGTGGTGTTAGTTTCAGTTCTACAAATGGATTTCTGCATTTTTTCTTTTTTTAATAACTAACAAATTATACAACTTTTCAGACGGACGAAACTACTAGGTCCATTCTTTATTTAGCGAATATCAAATTTTTTAAAAAATTGCATTGATATTTAAACTAGTATGTATTTTATTACATGCAAAAAAGTTGGAATTTCTGTCAACCGAGAGTCTTCGTGTATTTTATACGCGTTGGTTTAGTCATTGGTATCGTCGGTGAGGTAATGAAGATACAAAACTTTATGATCGAGCAAACTGCTAATGCTTAAAAAGGCTTAGAGCTAGACTGTGACTAGCGTTCTTAGTCGCTGCGGAGAAGAGATATAAGATATATCAGGATGCCTTTACATCATAGGTGTCCGAGAATGTCCGTCGGCTTAAAAGTAGGTAGGCAAATGATTCCGGTGAGATGAGGATGTAGTGTGGTCCAATGATAATTCCAAACAGTCATTATTATTACACAAGTATAGCTTAAAAAGGCTTAGCGCTAGAACTGTGACTAGCGTTCTTAGTCGCTGCGGAATAAGAGATATAAGATATATCAGGATGCCTTTACATCATAGGTGTCCGAGAATGTCCGTCGGCTTAAAAGTAGGTAGGCAAATGATTCCGGTGAGATGAGGATGTAGTGTGGTCCAATGATAATTTCAAACAGTCATTACAAGTTTTTCATTTATATTTCAAACAGTTATTACAGAGTATAGCTTAAAAAGGCTTAAGCGCTGGTTGTGGGCTGATCGTTCTTAGTCGCTGCGGAATAAGATATATAAGATATATCACGATGCTTATATATCATTAGGATCTTCAACGATGTACCGAGTACTAGGCTAAAAGTAGGTAGGCAGACGATTCCGGTGAGATGAGGCTGTAATGTGGTCCTATGATAATTTTACACAGTCATTATTATTACACAAGTGTAGCTTAAAAAGGCTTAGCGCTAGAACTGTGACTAGCGTTCTTAGTGGCTGCGGAATAAGAGATATAAGATATATCAGGATGCCTACATAGTAGGTGTAAGTCATGCGGCTTAAAGTAGGTAGGCAAATGGACTTCCGGTGAGATAGATATAAGTGGTCCTATGATAATTTAAAACAGTCATTATTATTACACAAGTTTAGCTTAAAAAGGCTTAGCGCTAGAACTGTGACTAGCGTTCTTAGTCGCTGCGGAATAAGAGATATAGATTGTGATGCTTGTGTCGTCCATGTATCCCCATTACAATGTCCTCCACTTAAAGTGCAGATCCAGCAAGACGATTTAATAAATGAGGATGTAATGTGGTCCAATGATAATTTTACACAGTCATTATTGCACTTACACAATATTTATCGAAACGAAAACAAACATGGATTGTGTATCAATTGTATATATTAATGTATTATTACACCAGCATAACTTATAATAATTTTGAAGAACTATTGTTGAGATTAACGACAGTTCTTTATTGGAGATTATACATAAGGATTGTATGATTTGTTACACATAAATTGGTATGAAATTACATACAACATATGTACAATAATTTAAAAATGATTTTCATGAAATTCATATACCAAATATATAACTACTTACAACTAATGCTAATTTGTATGAGATGACTTATACTAAATGTGTGGCTTAGATGGAATATTGTTCTTTACGGTTTTATATAAAATCTATTTATATAAATTTAGTACAGTATTTTAAATATGTATTAAAATTTATACATTGGGTATATTTTGTGGTAAACAATTCATAAGAATTGTCATAATATGACCTGATGCATTAAAAATGTGTGTAGACCATAATATACAGATTGCATATGACAATGTAAGGGCATATATATGACATATATAATAGATAATTTTAAGAGAGTTATTAAACTGTGTTTAATAAATATAGCTCGTGTCATGAAATCGAGGTATTAATTATTAGTAGTTAAACATACTCAGCCTCTAGTACATAAAGAGTAATAAACTTGATGACATCAAAAGATTTTAAAATTTAGACCTGAAAAGGTGGGTGGGTAATAAGGGAGACAGAAGTAAAGTTTTTTAAATCTTATATGTGAAAACTGGATGTTAGTTTGTACTGGAGTTGGTAATGAAAAGAAAATTAGCAAATTTGCAAGTTTGATAACGGTACACTTTGAAAATAACGTTTTTCAAGGACAATAACTGAAGATGTGGAGCGAGCACTTTAAGTTTCAAAAGGTTACCAGTTCCCGTCAAGACAAAAAATTGTGAGCCCTCAGCGACACCGAACCGACCAGGTCTTGTTAAGCTATGAGTGTTAACAAATTTATCGTACATAATCCAGCGTTTACTTTATTAAGGACCCCCATGTGAAAGTTTTGTCCACCATGGTGTCTCTTCCACCGTCAGTTATATGGTGTCTTGGTCACCATGGTGTTTCTGATGTTATTTTCAGATAGTATACATAGGTAATGTAATGTCGATAATAGTATAGTATAGACTACACCATAAAATTTACATGGTGTTAGCTACACCATGTTGTTATTTACACGCAGAACATAAAGGGATTGTGTATGGTGTCATTGACACCGTCGGTAAACTACAATAGGTAAATTAAGACACTATAGCTACGCTGATGGTGTCTTACACACCATCTATTGCATAATATAGTGTAGGTATATACAGTATACCACTGGACGGTGTGGTATAGACCATTTGTGGATAAAACTTTCACATGGGGGTCCTTTATAACGTAAACGCCGCATAAATTTTGTAATACCCTACTACCAATACGGTAGTTGGGAAGAATTAAATAATACAAGACCCACTACTTTCGGTAGCTGGAAATAGTACTAGTCGTGTCTTCGACGTTTGCTATTGAATGTATGTATGCTTCGACACAAATCTGTTAGAAATTATTCCTATTCCAAACAGTGAAATTTTGTTCAAAAAGAGTCTAAAAATCAAGCAAGCAAGCTAAACACAATGCATTTAAAAAGCAACAATGGTATTGCACATAAAATGCAGCATGGTATATATTTAGCACATAAGATTGATCTGCAAGAGCTCAGGTGGTTTTATCTCGTTGTTCACACAAATGTTCCGTGTTCGAAACCAATCGCAGGGATATTTCTACTTTACTTGGTGATTAATGCCTGGTGAAATTTAATATATTTTTGAATCAGTATGAAGTATGATCACAAGCCACATTGAAATCTTGATCCAAACAGAACCAAACATTATAAAGCCAAACATTTACGGTATAATACAAACTCCAAAATAATGCAGTTGTCTATGTGTTCAGTGGTTTTGACGATATCGGGAAAACATTGATAATATAGTATATAACCTAAAAGCACACTGACTATCGGAATTTCTGCTAAATACCGCCAGTCAGTCGGAAGTTTTAGTAACGAAATACCACACTGATTTTGACACAAAATTTATTGTTTCTGCTCCACTATCCAGTTTCCAAAGGTGTTACAGGTTAGACATTATTCCTGGAAGTGCAATATCCTATATCACAGGTTTTGTGTAAGTAAAACATAATTTGATTTTGTAACATTCGATCACTTGAGTGATTACAATTTATAGATAAAAAGAACAAAATTCGATTTGAAACGTCATCAGTTTTACTCATTTCTCTTAGAAAAGTAAACATTCAGGTAAATGATGTTTCCATTATATGATCATGATTACACGCAATGGATAGTTAAAAATGATGGATATCTTCAATCTTGATCTTGAGCTATAGCCGATGTTCTAATATTTGTTTAATAAACCAAGAAACAGGATGATCAATCTTTACAAATCAAATAGTTTTGTTTTAGTAATGGAAAGTAATTTTTAACAACTTCGTGAAGTGTGGACATATGTAAAATATTTATTGGCCTTCAGTTACAAAGTACAATAATTTACAATAATACTTCCATAATCTACAAATAATAAAATAATTTGTAGATGTCCACTGAGCAGAAGGCGGCGTACTAATAATTTATGGCTGTAATAACCTAGCGGTAAACCCATACTGAATACAGAGGCTTGATTACATACATATATAACACCTAACATTTATATCAAATCACAACTAAAACAAGAATATTAACAAATTCGTTTGTAGAAAAGTAAACTTTGAGTATAGTTCACGAAAGAAAGTTCGAATTCTGTGTCCCATAGGTGAAACGCTTTAGGTAAAGGTTCGCACTGCTAATGGAGTTATGGAACAGAAAAATGTCGAAATTGGGTGCGGCTATTGAAATCCGAGTTTTGTTCGCTAACAACGTTTTGTATATGGTGTCAAATCGGAATGGTTGGGGCGCATCTTAAGTTTAGTTATGTAAGAAATTGACAGTATATTAACCACCATAAAATATAAGTCAGTACAGAATTGAAAAAGTTTGGACTGTCTACGTAACATTCACCCTAGACATATCGAAAAGTTGCAAAAGGCACAGCTAGGAACTATATCTTAGTGAAAGAATAATATAATGGGATATATTTCTATTCTATAAAGAACGAGGTTTCATAGAGAAATTGCGCTTTTTCTTATTTTAGTGCACTAAGGTTCAACTGTAGTTGAGAGTAGATATCGTAAATTTTGTCTGTACAACAAGGTCAACCTTTTATCTCGACGACCGACAGCATATTGCTAGAGTTTCAGTCAGGTTTCACATTTTAGTCTATACCTTAAGTACAGAAAAAATGATAAAATTTTACGAATTTGATTGAGGAACCAAAATTGTAATACTTGCTTTATTTCTGCTTTCCGCGTATCAAAGATTGCTAAGAAATGTTCGCATCTAGGCGCTGTTTTGTTCAAAGATATGTTTGGTTATTGAACTCAGTTTAGTTACTGAAACTATATGCAAGTCTAGACAGGGCAATCAAACGTCACAACACATTGAATATCCATATTAGAGCTGTGGGCACGGTTAAGATCTGCTATGATAGCCAGTTATTTTGTCAATTAGTGTTTACTTTGATATTATTCAATCTTTGCATATTTTAAACTAAAACATTATAAAAGCGATGGTATTCGCTCGTAAAGAGAAAAGTGTTCTTGTGAATTAGAGTAACCTGTTCCGATACTAATTTTACATATGCTTTTATGCTTGTTGTTACACAAACCGCCTACTTCGGATGGCTATAATTAATCTACACGACCACCACCTGCTTCGGGGAATTTCAGTTAACCTAGGCAACCGTCTGCTTCGGGGAACTACAGTTAATCTAGACAACCGTCTGCTTCGGGGAACTACTGTTAATCTAGACAACCGTCTGCTTCGGGGAGTTTCAGTTAATCTAGACAACCGTCTGCTTCGAGGAACTACAGTTAATGTAGACAACCGTCTGCTTCGGGGAACTACAGTTAATGTAGACAACCGTCTGCTTCGGGGAACTACAGTTAATATAGACAACCGTCTGCTTCGGGGAGCTACAGTTAATCTAGGCAACCGTCTGCTTCGGGGAACTACAGTTAATCTAGACAACCGCCTGCTTCGGGGAATTTCAGTTAATCTAGACAACCGTCTGCTTCGGTGAACTACAGCTAATCTAGTAAACCGTCTGTTTCGGGGAACTACAGTTAATCTAGACAACCGTCTGCTTCGGTTTGTCACCGTTAAGGTACTGCTGTCTGTATTGTACGGTTATAATCTACCCATACAACCGCCGGCTTCCGTATTGCTTGGCATTGTTAAAAGATATACTGCCCGTTTCGGCTGGTTGGTGCTAAAATACGAAATTAAGTTTGTAGTTTCAATAGTAACGCATAAACCAATTATATCATCTGCGTTCAACACAAATCGCAGCCTTTCACGCCGACGCTTGTTTCGGGTGACGTGGATTAGCTAATTTCGGAAACGCTGCCAGTACACAATAACGAGGGTTACACGATAAAGTAACAATCAGCTTATATGAAATATCGATTAATGTGAATATGGCTGACATTTACTGACGTTCCATTAGGATATTTTACTTCCTTTGTGGAATCCACGATATTATGCAATTGTTTAAATATTTTCAGGTGTTGATTTAATTGCAAATAAAGACACACTAAGCGATTACGAAATATTTGAATTAGAGTTTGTAATGCGAAGTCATTCAGCCGGACCGCGGGCTCGATTTCGTACGGTGAAAGAAACGTTTTGGACAGTCCAACATAGCACAGGCGCACTTCAAACACTTCAAAAGGATCGCGCGTAAGTCAGCTTCAATATCTGTGATGCTTTCTTCTTCGTTTCAGCACGCGCTGCGAAATCCTGTTTTGCAAACGCTTTAACTATAAAACCCGCACCTAAAAGACCTTTCAGTACTTTGGAACGTGTTAGAGATCCCTCGTTTACTTGATAGAGATAACAAAAATTTTCACTAAAAGGCAGTGATGCACTTTTTATTCAACTTCTGTTTTCTTGCTTATGTCGTTTCTTTGGACGATTTAGACACACAAAGTGGATTCATGCTAATCCAATCAGTTTATCGATGTGGCGAGAATTCTGAGAACTGTGATGAAATTAAGCCATGAAATGTTTCTAGATGTTGCGTTACGTTCTGTTACAACCGTTAGGTTGCGACTTTGTTTTCCGTCATATCAAGTTGTTAATTTGCATGTTACAAAATCAATGTTATATATTGATAGTTAATACTAGCTAACAAGTGCAATAGCATAAACTTACGCCCAAAATGTAGAGTATATTGATATAATAAGTGTTTTATATCAGAAGTTATCGTCGGCACACCCGCGGTGCGAGACTTGACATAAAATCGAACTTTTCCAAACAACCTTGTTAATATTTTACGCACAATAAGCTACAAACGGTGTGGAAGCCAAGCAAAATTGTATGGGTTAACATACACTACATACGAACGTGTATTTGAAAAGCATTAAAGGCTCTACAGAAGCGACTATAATGCAGTGATCGTAACCGTATACTTAATCCTGCCATGGCTTCATGTTTCCACAGATAATTTGTATCTGTGTGTATTACGGTACGGTCAGATGTTCAGAATTCAACTCAAATATTGATAAAATAATCCAAATTTAGCTGAAATTTATGACAGATAAATTTGTCAAAATGCGATCCTTCAAAATTCAAAAATCTAAATATTTTATATTTATTTCCAAAATTTTCAATATTTGTTCTGATCCTGCGTTGTTCTTGAAGACTGCCAATAGTGTTGCCATATTGAAATTCTTAAAATTAAAAAAATACTTTTATAATTTAAAAATTTCGAGTTCAAATTTTCAGCTTAAACTTTGAATATCTGAGTCAGATATCATTTTTACTGTCATCGTATTTGCTGTTGTTGAACGTATTATATTTGTGTTTATATCGTTTACAAAAGGTGCGTGCTTAATTTTCATTAACCTAACCTCTCTCTTCATGATCTATATTGTGTCCCGAGTGTGGAATAATTGTTGCCGGAGTGATTACTCGAAGTGTAGATTGTTTAGCTTAGAGCACCACTCCCTAGCCACTGAGATATGACAACGTTATTGTGCAGATAATCTTTATCTGGTTCTCATGACGACAGCTAATAACAAAACGTGGCTAAACGCAAGTACCTACGTTAACGCTGTATTCGTATCGTTATGTGCCGTATAACAATCGTACATGTCGAGCGTATAACTAAATATTTTTAAGTGAATACTTGCTATAATATATATAAAGCCTTCTTTTTATACTAAAAATATTGTAATATCTTAAAATTCACAACTTAAGCAAACTTGATAGCTAACATTTTACTATGAAATGATATGCATTGTATCCGAAAGAAGATGGCACAAATGATCGTTACATAATATAAAGCTGTATTACAACTAGTCCACATGTGAGACATAGCACGGCTATTTTTGCATTCAATAGTTGCATGTACGTCTGTACAATTTTCTTTAAACTCGTGCTATCGTACTCGTTTAAGCTCGTCACAACCGCGGGTAAAAACGGCTGAATAAACGCACGGAAAAGATATTGCAACTATTTGTTTATTTTTACCAATTTTTAAGTGACGAATCTGCTCAATTTAATATTGACTGGCACGCCGATGGTGGAATTTCTTTAGAAGACGCAGATGGACGATATATTACTGCCAAAGCGAATGGTCATTTGTTTGCAAATTCGGTCCACAACGGTATCAATGAAAAGTTTTTGTTCTACATTGTCAATAGGTACGTTTTGATGGCAAAATATTATTTTATAGCCATAATTAGAATATTCACAGTTTCAGAAACAAAATTTAACAATTTAGTTAATTATTTACCAAACATAAACTTACATACACAAGAGGTCGTATCTCAAATCGTACATAGAAAACTTTAGTGTAAAAGTAAGCTGTTTTGTAGCCGCAACAGCTATAGAATTTTTACACATTTTGCTTAAAATATATATTTTTGTATCTAAAATTATGGGCTATCTCCATGTATATACCACTTTTGCTAGTCCAAAATTTTCGTGTCCTTTAATTGAATTCTGAGTATAGTGACTGAAACGAGCGCAGCGAACTATTCTCACAGGCCAGAGTGGTTAATTTCCACGGTGTCGGTTGTTTTGTTTTTGGATGGTGACACGCATAAGTCATTTCGGCTGGGCCCATTGACAGGCGTGATAGCTCATTTGAAGGCATAAAATCTCTATTGGTTCCCATGCGAAAACATATTTTAACTCCTTCGTGATCGAGACCAAAAGGGTCCGTCTAAACATATTGTTGAGCGCATCTTAATCAGCGGTGCTGACATTTCTGTTAAATTAGCTTTAGTTTAGAAAATAAAGGTTCTATTAAACTATATCTCTTTTACACATTGTTACCTTAGGTCCAGCTCTAGGATGCAGACGGGTTTTAAATACCCGTGAGACGGAAACGGCCATATCTATATAAACGAAGAAGGTTTGCGTGCGATTTTTGGACTAATTTTGCAAAGCGAGCAAAAATCAGTGCAGGTGCATATAAATAAGGAATAATTACAGAGGTTGCGTATGTTTTAAGCTAAGGTAAAAAGAACATTTTAACTGGACCCGTAAGACCCGAAATGCATAAAAAAATTCGCTCCGTTTCATCAATTTGGGCTGGGCCGATTAATCAAAAAGACCTGCAAGACATTTATTGCAACGTGATATCTGTTAATTCTCAGCAAAACAACAGAAATTAAAAAAAATCATAGAAATTTTGAAACTGATTTCGAAATGCACCGAAAATTATTTCAAAATTCTAGAGCTTTCGATAAGCATATATTGCTATCATTTCGATGAGTCATTTAATAGCATAGCATATAGTACTTACTAAGATTTCGATGTGTCATTTAATATTTTTACGATACAACTTCATATTATTACTTTTTTCCTGTATTAGTTTTGCAGATGCCATACAAACAAAGCAAATTTGTTGTATGATGTGTTGCGTTTTAGGCAATTGAGTGTGTTTACTTGTTGATTTCAGACCTATCCTTATTTTGCGGTGCTCATATGGATATGTGGGATTTAGAAATCCTGACAGTCGAAAGCTAGAATGCAATCGTCCTATATATGACATTATGACAATGGTGCCTGCCGCTCATGGTGGCATCTATTTAAGAGGTAACAAAATTGAATACCTGTTGATAATTGCATCTTGCAGAATTTATTATAAATACAGTTTAGGCTGTTCTCATGGCAGTAAGGCTAATGGCCAATATTACAGCCCAAAATCACTTTTTATCAATTTTGCGGTCTTTCAAGTCTACTTTCGCAGTGTTAACATCGCCGCTGACATGAGTTAGAGATTCAAAGCGAAGGTCTGCTTTAAGTGCGTATGCCATGGGTATTCGTTTGTCAAAATTTCGAACTACGTCGTTCGCGTTCACATTTCTGCCATCGGTATTCACATTTTAGTAAACATGAACAAGGCTCTGCGAAGCGCGACCGTAGCTGGATTGGGCGCACATTTCTCCATTTCGCACGGTTGTCCGCCTTCACGAAATGACATGCTATAAACCGAACAGCTATGCTCGCGGTCTATGTTGTGTTGTAATATACGCAAAAACGCTCATTTATTGGTAATTCCGCCTTCTCATCTACGCGGAAAGAAAAACTGCGATGGTAAATCGCAAAATAGAGACAGCAAAGAGCACCTACATCATGCTATATTACAAATGTTTGTTCGCGTACATAAGGGAAACTCTTTATTCGCGTACATTCATCGCGTTTACGGAGCTGAACTGACTTGACAAAATAACAACGGAAATGTACGCGCTTTAAGCGGACTCACGCATTAGCAGAACTATTCTGATATTTTTGCGAAGGCCTTACTATAGCAAATCTGTTAGCGAATGTAAAATAGTGTGTAGTTAGCACAAACAGATATAATTTTGCTGAACCGATCTACAATTTCCATGCTGCGTTTTGCTTTCAATTTGCGTTCGTTTCTCGAAAAGCATTAGTTTACCGTTTATACCCACATGGTACTGAACCAATCTTATTGTAACACAGCATATAGTGGCACAAAACGATATACCATAATTACTAAAAATTTCCTGCGAATTTAAATTAATCACGTGCATAAGGATAAATAACTATATCATATATACTATAGCATGCGATACCAAAAATAATATTTACATATTTATGACATAACGTTGTAAAATTTTGCATGTATAATCGATAATTGGCTTAGAAAACTTATAACTCGTGATGAATCACGGCTTTTACCTATACATCAAGTAATTTCAGCCTCAACTCTCAAGTACATTCGAGTTGATCACAATGCGGACTTATGGGCAGACGCTGAATATGGAAATCAGGATGAGTTTACTGTTGCGATTCGAGGCAATACCAAGCTAACATTACGAGTAATCTTTCACATTTGTATTCTATGAGCTATGCTATAATAATACATACGCGGAATACCGAAATCAGAACCAGTTTACTATTGCAATTCGACGCAATACCAAGCTAACATTTCGAGTAAGCTTTCACAATTGTTGACTGTGAGCTATGTAGTTATAATACATGCTCGGAATACAGAAATCTGGATAAGATTACTGTTGCGAATCGAGGCAATACAAAGCTAGCATTACGAGTAATCTTTCACATTTGTATTCTATGAGCTATGCTATAATAATACATACGCGGAATACAAAATCAGAACCAGTTTACTATTGCAATTCGACGCAATACCAAGCTAACATTTCGGTAGCTTTCACAATTGTTGACTGTGAGCTATGTAGTTATAATACATGCTCGGAATACAGAAATCTGGATAAGATTACTGTTGCGAATCGAGGCAATACAAAGCTAGCATTACGAGTAATCTTTCACATTTGTATTCTATGAGCTATGCTATAATAATACATACGCGGAATACCGAAATCAGAACCAGTTTACTATTGCAATTCGACGCAATACCAAGCTAACATTTCGAGTAAGCTTTCACCATTGTTGACTGTGAGCTATGTAGTTATAATACATGCTCGGAATACAGAAATCTGGATAAGATTACTGTTGCGAATCGAGGCAATACAAAGCTAGCATTACGAGTAATGTTTCACATTTGTATTCTATGAGCTATGCTATAATTGACGGAGGCAAGACGAGCCACCGAAGGTGGCGAGTCGCAGCCGGAGGCGTACATTTAACTTTATATATATCAATATACTAGACGCAAAATTTCAATTTTCTCTGTGACTTTTTTTTTGTTTGTCACAGACAGGTCTGCAGGTTGAACGCCTGGGCCGATTTTAGAAATTTTTTTTTCTTCATGTTGCATATTCTCTTGAGGAGTGCCCTTTCATTGAGCACTTTTTTCTACGAAAATTGCTTTGTACTCAAAATTAAGCAAATGTTGCTCAAACTTAGGGATTTTTGCCATTTTTTCAGCTTTTTCACCGCATCTCGACAACCGTTCGTGCTATTTCGGCGTTTTTTTTACATAAAATGTATTTTCACGTTTTCTAAACAGCTGTATATAGCTGATTGACGTATTTCATCTCTTTCCTTAAAAATTAAGCAAATTCTCTTAAAATTGACTTAGGGAAACCTAAGTTCATCATATCTCGACAACCGTTCGTGCTATCTCGGTCATTTTTTGACATAACATGTACCTTCACGTTTTCTAAAAGGCTGTATACGAGTGATCTACTTACCTTTATAAATTCTCTTAAAATTAAGCAAAGTCTCTTAAAAATGAGTGAAAAATTATTAAGTGTGTGATAACTTTCGAATGACTCGGCCGATTTGGACTAAATTTCATTGATGGGTACAACTTGATAGATGTATTGTCATTCTACTGTATAAATAACTAGACGTTTTCATGTCTTCCTCTTATTATTGTTACCAAAAATGTTAGAAATTCCACAAGCTGTATGCACTATTCACGCCGTTGTTAACCACCATGCCTCCGTCACCCACGTTTACGTGTTACTAGTAATACATACGCGGAATACCGAAATCAGAACCAGTTTACTATTGCAATTCGACGCAATACCAAGCTAACATTTCGAGTAAGCTTTCACAATTGTTGACTGTGAGCTATGTAGTTATAATACATGCTCGGAATACAGAAATCTGGATAAGATTACTGTTGCGAATCGAGGCAATACAAAGCTAGCATTACGAGTAATCTTTCACATTTGTATTCTATGAGCTATGCTATAATAATACATACGCGGAATACCGAAATCAGAACCAGTTTACTATTGCAATTCGACGCAATACCAAGCTAACATTTCGAGTAAGCTTTCACAATTGTTGACTGTGAGCTATGTAGTTATAATACATGCTCGGAATACAGAAATCTGGATAAGATTACTGTTGCGAATCGAGGCAATACAAAGCTAGCATTACGAGTAATCTTTCACATTTGTATTCTATGAGCTATGCTATAATAATACATACGCGGAATACCGAAATCAGAACCAGTTTACTATTGCAATTCGACGCAATACCAAGCTAACATTTCGAGTAAGCTTTCACAATTGTTGACTGTGAGCTATGTAGTTATAATACATGCTCGGAATACAGAAATCTGGATAAGATTACTGTTGCGAATCGAGGCAATACAAAGCTAGCATTACGAGTAATCTTTCACATTTGTATTCTATGAGCTATGCTATAATAATACATACGCGGAATACCGAAATCAGAACCAGTTTACTATTGCAATTCGACGCAATACCAAGCTAACATTTCGAGTAAGCTTTCACAATTGTTGACTGTGAGCTATGTAGTTATAATACATGCTCGGAATACAGAAATCTGGATAAGATTACTGTTGCGAATCGAGGCAATACAAAGCTAGCATTACGAGTAAGCTTTCACATTAGTATTCTGTGAGCTACGTTATTATGTTATGTACGCTGAATACAGAAATGAGGACGAGTTTACTGCTGCGCTTCGAGGTAATACAACACTAACGTTACCAATTAGCTTTTACATTTCTATTCTGTGAGCCATGATAATATATTAAGTATCATTAATTAAGGCATAGATTTATAAAAACTGGTCATGTTTATTCCCAGCATGACATATCCACAGTAGTAATTTGAGAATAGGAAATAGAAACACATGACGTCAGCTAGCGACGAAATCCGAAATACCGTCGCACGAGTAATATGTACAGCACAATGTGTAACTAACCACGAAATTATATGAATAACACCATGAAATACCCCATATTTCCACAAACACTACTGGGTAAGTTTATGCCAATGTTCCTGGTTCTAAGGCTTTAATAAAATCTCCTAGTCTACTTACGTATATATTGTTGAAAAATACTTAAATCTAGTTCTTCTGCTAGATTTAGAGCACTATGCCTATTAACATTGTGACTATTTTTGATCGGAGACTATCTTCAGCAGCAATATAGGCTGTTTCCGTGGTATCTATTTTAATACTTGTAAATAGTATACATACTTCTGAACATATCGTCAAATAATTGTGTAATAAGCTTGGATTTAAAACAGTAATGCCAAAATTATACGGATGTTGTCAGTCGTACGCTCGAAAACAAGCAGCTTTAAAACCTGTTGATTACTTTAGTGTAATTATGCGTAAATTACTACAGGAATAATTGATAAAATATAATCGTAGTTGCTGGGGTTTCACTTGTTAACGCTAAAGAATATCAAATGACAGGTCAGTGCTCCACACTATGTCGGTTTATATTTACGAGCTTGAGGCAGGTTCCGTATGTCAAAAATATTAAAGAGGCTTACATTTCGAAGCGTTGGTGAAAGCTTGAACTTTAGAGCTAAGCAGTGTCCTGAAACCCAAATATTACCGTTTTGATGGCATGGCTTCACCGATGTATATTAATTTATTGAGGGATTATAGTAAAAGGCACTAGAACTATGAGATAACTTTAAGGTAATATGAACATAAATTTAATGTTAGCTCTGGGGTAAACGATACGTGTGTCATCTGGAAGGAACTGAAATTCACCGTATTTTTGAACTAAATTTACCACAAAACTATAATACCGGATGAAAATACTGAAAATTACAGTAGCCAAAGTCTTCAGGTATATCTTATCATTTCACAAATTAGAGATTTCACCTTACATACAATTTCATATAAGTGATGCCGAGAATCCTGAATCGAACTGTTAAGAGAATTCGATTTCGTTGACGATTCAACAATTTTCATTCGCGAACGGAACGTTATGCATCAAATGTATGATCACGTACATGCAGAAACTAATTAGCATTGTACTAAGAGTTATTCATTAAAATTGAATAATCTATTCCACAGGTATTCTTGTTGGAAATAATATTATAAAGTTTACATAACGTAAAATACTAGCCAAAAAAGCGATTTAACAGGGAAAATAAAACGTGTTGTAGATTTATAATTAGTTATCTAGATAGGGTCGCTAGAAGATGTAAAGAGAAACAGTTTTAGCCATCGATAAAACGGATCCGACCATCCTTTGCTGAGTTATGATGATTAAAATCTGCATTGTGAACTATTTGCGCTAGCTATGCGATCTTTAATTAAATATACAAGGCTCTACTACCTACGGTGGTTCGTAATAATACTAAACAAGGTCCTCAGGTATCTTGTTACTACAAAATTAGAGAACCCCCACATCATCAGCAAATTCGTTCAAGTGTTGCCGAAAATTCGGAATCGAACTGTTAGCAGATTTCAATTTTAATGATAATTCAACAGTTTCCCTGATGAAAGAAAAATCGCACACTCAAGTGTATGATCACGCACACGCAGAACCTAAGTAGCATTGTACTAAAAGTCATTTCAGTAAAATCGGTTAATCTATTGCACACGTACTATATTGTTATAATTGATATTATGAAGTTTACATAACGTGAAATGGTCAAAAAATGATTTAACAATAGACATAAAACGAAACGTAGATTTAAAATTACTTATGTGCTCCGATATAGAACTCGTCAAGAGAAACATTTTAAGTGGCAGATCCGACTATCCTTTGTTGAGGTATGACGGTTAAAAGCTACATCGTGAATTATTTGATCTTTAGCTATGTGATCTTAATTAAATGATATAAGGCTCTACTGTTGTGTCTGGACACACAGCGTAATGAAATAGCGTTTATTAACTTTAATAATAACACAGTTAGATAGTAAAAGGTCTTAATTCGTTTTCCACGCATGCTCATGGCACGCAAGCGCTTTATACTTTTCAACAGCACACCTGTAATCTTCTACAAAACACTAGATAACACAATTACATCACACAGCATCATTCCCTACCGAATAGACAGTCAGGGCGACACCCATGCTGTAAATCAATTGCCGATGGTGTACCACACACCCCTAGCTACTACATTTTTCTTAACAGTGAAGTACACACCCTTAGCTACCAATTTGGCGCGAATTAACTATAACGGACACCGTTTGTAGCTAATGCGGTTTATTAGTCAACTATCCTGTATAGTTTTTCTAGATTTACGATATTTTTATCTAGCCCATATGAACACTGCTCAAATAATTCCGAACGCTGACAATAAAACTGCCATAAGACACGGTGTGCCCGACACTGTCGAGAAGTGGTAATACGCGTAACTAGCCACCTTTGAAAAAATTTATTAAAAACATGGAGTGTCTAAGACACCCTGTTGTCAACAGTGTGCCTGACACTGTGTGGTTTACATAGGTTCCAAACGTTGGGGACATTATAACGTGAACGCCGCATAATCTTCTACCAGACTAAATTTATACATAAATACTATATATATCACATTGGCCAGCTTCTATTAGATTTCGCATTGCTTTAAGCACTACTGGATTCCAAATTGAAGCGGCGCAGAAGTACCCATGTTATTCATGGCAGCGTAATTTCTTTCCGCAAAAGGTTATTAAAAACAAAAAGATACTTGTACGAATTGTGATAGGTTTAACTGCCTAACCAAACAAATTAATATAACGTTATTATTTTATTTTATAGTAATAAAATTGATACAAAAAGTTAATTTATTTTAACAAGGTGAAGAGGAGAAATATAATTTTTACTAAAATTTTTCATTTTCAAAGCTGTGACTATTCGACATATAGCTCAGTTATTTGAAAATTTTAGGATTTTCATATATAATGTTCAAGCATTCAGTAAACGTCATAGTTGTAAATACGCCAAAAATGAACCGATAGTTTGAAAATTTAAGGGTCTTAAGATATCGCCTGTGCTCGGTACCTTTCAGCTTACAGTTTGCAGCGTTTAGAATCGCAAAACGAAAAAAAATTACAACTATTCTTTGAAAAAAAGTTAATTAAAACATGTTGGAGAATAAAGGGCTACACGTGACATTGCATATTTGGTCAAAATTACGCGTTAATGTTTTAAATGTTGCACTATTTTCTCTACTGTACAGAGTATTTGGAACCAAGGCATGGATTGAATAAAACATTTATGAGAAATAAATTCCCTTATTATAGACTCAAGAAGGGCGCTATTTGCGTTCCAACCCAAACGGCCAAATATCAGCCGATGCCATCGACCAAGATGACAGCTGCTTGTGGGAATTTTCTGGACGTGGTGCTGCTGGATTATCTTTGAAAGACATCAGTGACGACAAAACGAGTATCAAATCTGATTAAATGTTTTGTCATCCAAGGAAAACATAGTTAATATCCCTTTTACGATCAGACATACTTCGCTTACCTGGTCAGATTTGTGCAGTCTGATAAAAAAGAACTTTTTCTGCGACCATTGCTTTTCAATGTTTTCGAAGCTAATTGCTCTGCAAAACCTAAATGCTCTGCAAAATCAACTGACACGACCACATTTGAAGTGAGACAGGATGTATAATGTATAAGTCAAGAACTGAACTACGTTAACTTTTGACGACTATAACTGTTGTCTTATTCAATACACCAGTCGTTACTAAGCTGTGTCGAAGTTGCTACATTAACTTTTCACAGAGGTCTATAGGCCTAACCCGACACAAGTTATAGATGCTTGCAGCAAAATTTGTGTGATTGTAATTTTAAGCATGTCTTTTACCATTACTTGCTGTCGTAGAGCAGTCTATTGATATTTCCAGCTACAGTTGGACACTTAGTGCACTAAATTTGCGCAAACACACAACTGCTTTATAAAAAATAAAGGTAATACATTTAGTATTTTTTGTAACAAACCCATAGTCCCCAATTATGTTTTCACAAATTTTCTGCTACATTCAAGCTAAAGACACGATGCTGATGGCACAAATGAATTCATATCTGTTGCCGAATCATACCTTGCGGCGCTTACTATGGCCGTTTATATTGCATAGCTAGGCGTCAGGATCTCTCATTCAATTTTTTCAAGTGTTGTTCTTGCGTTTTTGTTTTTCAGTGACATGCAATTTCAATTTTCATGGTAGTTACGAATTCTACGACTAAGACGCTTAGTGTTTACTATAATAGAAGAGAAGACCGTATAATTATTAATACTATATACTAAACTTTGACCTTTTGCTTGACCACTGCAGCATCTAATCTAAACATTGAAAACTACTCATAGAGAGCTCTTCTGTAAGTTTGTCAATCCGTAAAAAGATACAGTTACCTGTTCTTTTATTAAATGACTTTAACTTTGTCTGTGGGTTATTTACGGCATCGCCGAACACAGCTCGAGGTTTGTTTACCGCCTTGCACAAAATTTGACAACAATTTGCACTCGCTATATATTTACCAATTCAGCATATGAACATTACTGATATTTCAGTGTAACTGTGCCAGAGGCCAAACCTGAAAATTTGTAACAGGGGTTACTTTCTCGGTTTTCTATCGGCATAGGAATAATGTTAATATCATCAATCCTAAAATAGCTTCGACGCAAAAAAAATTTTCCAATCACTAACGCACCTGCTGCTGGCACCTGTTTAGTAAGTAACCTCACAGTGTTAGGGAAGAATACGATTCAACCCTATAGTGCCCACACAATTTCCGAGTGATTGTCATGTATATATTTTCGCATTTTAGATCCCTTGATCTCAGAAAAAATTTCACAGAAACTCATCACATAGTTATGGAATCATTGTGTGGTACCATGCAATACCGAGTAGACTGTTTATGTTTGCTTTAGTAGTCTACTATCACGCTTATACTCGTCCAGTATTCTGATCCACTGCTCACCAAGCAATACTGAAAACATTGTAGTTCAAGACGCTTGAAAATTTTTGTGGTGATAGGATCCGAAGCCAAAAAAATCATGTCTCCACCGCCTATTCCTTAGCTTTCGATTTAATAGATATTACAATTTTCTCAAAATGTATCTAACAATTTTAGCTTTAAAGTGAAGACTCGCTTTGACGAACAAATTCACAAAAGCATAGCTGAGTAATATTATGCCGTACCTCTCAAGACAAAATAAGGCTAAAAATTAATTATAATTTAAATTGGCCCATTCTAAACCATCTGTGGTCTAGTTGGTGTGCTTAATGTAATGAAATGTAAATTTGAATATATAATAAAAGTTAATGCATTCAATAATGCTTAATTTATATCTTTAAGTAGTGTTGCAGTTTTTGCGAAATTTGTCAGAAATATATAGGTATAAGATATATGCAAAATTCTAATGACCATATGCTGTGAGTTTAAAATTATATATTAAAATGTCGCAACAAAATCAACCAAATTTCGTCAGTATGATTTGAGTAAAACAAACGAATAAAATGTGTCTCACTGAAATGTATTATCGAGACTATAAGATATTCAGTTTTGTATCTCCAAAAATCATCTACAAAGGTTGGACTTAGGATTTATTTGCAAAGGAACTGTGATAACGCTGGAAAAATTAACATTGTCTCCAGGCTAAACCACCGAGAGCTATTTTGAAAATTTCAAAAATTACGAGTGTTGACAGCCACAGCTAATGTTATGGTGCAAGTTACGTATTAAACCCTGGTTAGGGGCACATAAGTTGCAAACAAGACAACAGAACGATAGGATCATCGCAGAGCATTTGTTATAATGCAACAAAACTTCAATACATCCGTCACAAAGTGATGCTTTACCAGTAAAAATTTGATGACCCTCATTACCACCAAATACTTGAAATATCATTCATGGAATCATACATTTAGATATCACATGCACGAAGCTCGAAGTTCCCTGAGGAAATATAGACCTTGAGTCGTCTCAGGAGAAAACAGCCGTCGGCAGGGTGTTGAATAAATTGTCGATGCTGTCAATTTTTGCTGATTTTTGCGAATTTTTCCAAATTTCCCATGATTTTTACCAGTTTCTTCTAATTTTTGCCACTTTTCCCGCAATTTTGCCTATTTTTGTCAAAATTTTTCCACGGAGCTTAGGCGCGCCGGAGAGCAAGGGATCAGATTTAATCTAGAAGGCGAGAGGGGGTCGGTGTCGCCTCGAGGTGTGCGTCTGAGCCTCAGGGGGATTGTCACTATGAGCATTTATGATATAAATCTCACAGGAACGTAAGCCATAGAGGGTATGATTTAATCTTGGTTATCTTATAAAGCATTTACAAGGATATATGTGAATTGAAATTGATCATTTTTGTGATTTAACTGCCACTACAATGCCTGGAACACCGTATATTATCATTGCAATGTTGACAAATTTTCCTTTGCCTCAAATTTGGTCACATCTATTTCGCAAGTGTTTCAATGCATTCTGGTATATATAACAAAAACGTTTCACATAAATTTTAAAAAATACTCAAAAAAAATTGATTGAATATGCAAACGAAATGTGCTATGTCACCATTCAAGGCAATGTTCAGGTGGCTCTGACTTTAAACATGAATTCGGTAAAATCGGTTTCAAATCTCTTTAGTAGTATAAACTCAAAAAACATGACAATAAACTTAGCTGTAGGGAGCGGTAAGTGTCATCCAGATATTTGCACAGTATCTACAGAGACTCCACATTATGCATCATTTACGGTAAGATGCGTGCGCCATGGTGAAATTATGTCACGCGTCCAACTCAACTAGTTCAGGTGAACTATAGCTTAGCTGGACTACTATGGTACATTTTTATAGCTAAGCTAGGCTTAATGTGACACATAGGGAGCTTAGCTATGCTCTACGTGACAAACGGAGCGTTCGGCTGAACTGTCAATTGAGAAATTTTATTTATTAATGTGCTTAGTGTAATAGCATTTTGTTCTTTAGTATTTTTACACTAATTCTAAGTTATATATCTGTTTTAATATATACAATTAACGTTTTAAGCTGTATGCCGATTTTGGGGCATTATTTAAATACGTATAGTAAAACGTAATGGTCACGGACTAAATAGTCTCTGGCTTAAGTTATCGGGATCAGCTGAACGCCTCGTGACAAAAGCACAGTCCGACACGGCACTCGATGCAAATGCATAGCCTAATTCAAAATTTTAATAATCGAGCTGGACTGTAATCGTGACATATTAGCTAGCCTATTTGAACGCGTGACATAATTAGGACCATACGCACGCATCTTATTGTAAATGATGCATTAACTGAAAGCTTATATCTGGAAATATCCAAAATTTATATTTTTATTTTACAATTAAAATTGACAAAATTTAAGGTTTTGGGCTTTTTTATAATACATAAAATTTTGACAAAATTTATAAGCAAAGATTATTAACTATAAGGATTGATTGAAGATTGATATACAAATTATCTGCGTTGAATACACTTACTCTATCTAATTTTTTCTCTAATTTCTGCATTCCAGCTACGTGGTATATTCCGTTGTATGTGTGTGTTACCGGGATTACCGGGCCATATATGGACCCATTGGCTACAAGTTATTGAATACAAATTTACCAAGTGGAAAATCGCCCAAATTTAGATGTTTTCACCGATAAGTTTGAAAAAAAAATAACCAGATTTGTATCAAGCTATTTTCTCGTTAATAGTAAACGTTTATATCTTATTCCTATTTGGTGACAACATTGCTATAATGGCTTCCATGAGCCAACACGGTAATAAAGAAATATTTTAGTCAAAAATGCTAGATTCAATACATTTCGCTGTCACTAGCAATAACTTTGGAACATCGTGATTGATTAGCATCAAATTTCCCTACTGCACATGTTTTAGTAAGCAAATTCACCTTAGCGATATGTCTTCAACAATCGCTTCACCTCGTAACAACAGTCCAGTTTTATTGACTCAAGCGAATAAAGCTGTTGTTAGGCTTAAAATTAGCATACTTCTGATTCAGTCAAATATTTAGTGTATAATTATATGTCCTTATGAAGCATGGTTATACCACAGACTCCACCTCGGTTACACAGCTTACAGAACCAATTAGTACTATTAGTCCAAAGCGTTGTCCCAACGGTTATGAAGAAACATCTGGAGTCAAACGAACGGTGAATGGATAGATCGGTCCGACTTTTGAATGTTTAAATATATTAAAAAATTTGTCCTAAATAACTCACTAAAAACTACATAGAACTCTGGGCTGAAAACATAGAAATAATTACGAAGTCAATATGAGAACGCAGCGTAGGATTAGCTTATAATATATAAGGAAATACGTCGTTTAGCACTGCCAAAAATAGAATATCAAATGTAGCAAGCTTTGTTTTTGTCTAATTTTGAAGGAGATATTAACTATCGCAACCGAAACTTTTTTGGCTTGAGAGGTTCCTAATGTTTACATATATATATATATATATATATATATATATATATATATATATATATATATATATTTAGATATGTGCTATTATAAATATATAAAACATATATGACTTAAAATGGTCATATTTTAATGAAATTTCAGATCGAGGCATGACATTCCAATATCTTTTTGATACAAATAATTTGTTTTAAGCATGAAGTGTATTTTCCAGCTGTAGTGGAAGCGAACGAGGTGATATGAATTTCAGAACTTTTGCTCTGTATCTTAGCTGATCTACCCGATGTATGTATATTTTTTAAAATTTAGATTTAGCTAGTTACAGGGAAAACATAGTGGTTTGTTGATAGAACATATTTTATTTAATGTTTGCTTTTAGGTATTGGTTATAAAATGAATGGAATTCAACAAAAAAGATAAAAATACTTTCGCTTCGGACGGCAACTAAATAAATTTTAATCGTATAATAGATTGTAAAGACTTGAATATTTAATGGGTCTTGAAAGATTAACAGCTAAAACTGTGTTGTTATCAAAGCTACACAGTGTATTGTATTTTAGCCCTTTCACGCTCGTTTGGCCAAATGGATCAAACAAGCATTCTGTTGTGTAATAACTAAAGGTGAGGTGTGATGCATGTTTGAACTTGGCTTTTTATTCGATTGCATTGCGAGGATCCCTAAACAACCGAGCAACACCCACGAGATACGTAGTTTACGTACGTGGGTCTCACATTACAGCGAGAATTCTATTCCTGGTATCGGCTTGAGTTTGGCAAACATGACGTTAGACAAATTAATCGCACGGCACGCATGAATGGGGTTCTGAAAATATAGCCAATATCATGATTTCAACAAAATGTACCATCACAGTAAATTTTTATGGAGTTTCTTTTTTCACATTTCCAGTTTTATGATCAATTTTCGGCGAATGCTGCATTTTTGTGGTGAAGAGGCAATTCACTTTGATACCACGTATCTGGTGGGCACCGTAGCAGTTTATTCCAAAGATTTGACTCCGCTTGCGATGGACTAAACTTTAGTTTTGCTTCAGCTGAAAAACACATATATGTTATGTTTCCCTTAATAAATAATTCACAGGTGCATATGTGGGTATATAGAGGGTAGCCGTCTAACTGTCAGAACCCCTCAAACCATACTTAGTCCTCTCCTTCGACCTTGAAACTACGCATCCACCACACTCCCATGTTTCACCAGGCACGTAGTCGCGTGGAAAATTTTTATCATATGAGATAAACTAGAAATATGGAAAAATTACTGAATTATGAAAGATTAAGTTATAAAGCAAGGTTGTCCGAGTCGGCACATGGGTCACAATTTTTGGTTACACCTGCTCTATCATCTACCCCAAAAACCCATATAGTTATGAAATATTACGAATGTAAATATAGATTTATGCTCTTATTTAGTCAAAGCAGAATTATGCGGCGTTCACGTTATAATGTCACCGCTGTTTGGAACTTTTGACCCCCTGTAGTCGCGACCCTACTGTATAGACAGTCAGGGTGAAACCCATACTGTATATCAAATGCCGAGGGTGTACGACACAGACTTAGCTACTACATTTTTTCTAGACAGTGTCGTACACACCCTTATCTACCGATTTGGCGCGAATTAACTATAACGGACACCGTCTGTAGCTAATGCGGTGTATTAGTCCACTGTTCTGTGGAGTTTTTACTAAATTCTCGATATTTGTATCTAGCCCATATGAACATTGCTCAAATAATTCCGAACACTGTCAATAAAACTGCCAGAAGACACGGTGTGCCTGACACTGTCGGTAAGCGGTAATACGCGTAACTAGCTACCATTGAAAAAATTTATTAAAAGCATAGGGGTGTCTAAGACACCCTGTTGTCAACAGTGTGTCTGACACAGTGTGGGGTACATAGGTTCCAAACGTTGGGGACATTATAACGTGAACGCCGTATTACTTGTGGAAAATTATCATACCGTTGCGGCATATTGCGTTTACAAATTAGCTCATGAAATAATCTTAGTACCTACAACGGTTTCATGAATGAAGGGTTCCCTTATATGCATTCTAGCCATACTACAGTTCTTTTCCATCATTGTTTGCGCAAAGTTTAGCTCGCCAATTATTTACTTTAACTTTATATATCAATCGATCACTAAAAACTGATATCGTACCGTGAAGTACGTTTGAAATTAAAAAATACAGTTTCTATTTCGACACCTGGAAATTATTCAGCAGTACGGCACATAGATGATGTGCATGTTATAAGTACTAGTGATGAGATCTTAGCGAGACGTTCAGCAGTTTTCAATTCGGCTGCTTATACTGACTGCTATTATTCTTTGCTAGAAACGACAGAAAACTAGTAACGAGCAAATAGTACAGTGCTTTTTTTACATTTCGTCAGGCAACGATATATATTACACATACCATGACACAACCAGATTCCACCAATAAACGTATTTGAAACCAAAAGGCGCTTGTCTGTCTCCCAGACTGTTAATTCAAGGCACTTTTCCTTCAACGTGTCCATTGTAACGCGACTAAATGTAAGTTCATGGTTGAACTTGACAGGATCAAAATTGTCGCTCGCCACAGCCAGCGTTGGCGTTTTACGTTTGCTACGTTTCTGTTTGTCTGGTAGCAAATATCTAAAAAAAATATCATAAATTATATAATTTCGACGTATAGTAGACTGCGCTTATAGGCAAACCAGCTAATCAAAAAGTTCACTCTAAAGACATTTTTACTATATTGATCTTTATTTTACTATAAATCGGCTGTTCAGCTGGGACCAAACGATCATTTCACTGTAAACGACACTTTCGGTGTAAGCGTATTCACTATAAGCTCATTCTAAAGGAATGAATTAAAATAATTGTTAATTAAAGCATCAACCTCCCGTACAGTTGCTGTAAACATGACCAAAAGTAGCCAGAAGAACTACTATTCATAGAGTAGACTTATGATCTTATTAGGTCATAGAAAACCCAAATCGGTTGAGTATACTTATATATAACCAAATTACAAATGAACTACTGCCTAAAATTTGACATCGCCAAGTGGTACTATCATCACTTCTGCTTGATTTTGGGCTCAACCAGCGGGTTTCAAATTTTAATTAATTATTCAAAAGCTCTACTAATATGATGTAAATACTACAGAGTAATACAACGTCAATTCTCGTTAACTATTAAAATTGAGCCAGATCGGTTCACCCGTTTCAATCGAAAACAATAAATTTCAATATTTAGTTTTTTAGTTATAAAGTCGGCTTTGTTCATTATCTGGGAACGCTATTACAGTGACATAAAACCCCTGATATTCTACATGACGTTTCATGTACTCTGAAAATTTAAGTCCAATTCATTTGTTACAAAATGTTTACAAAAACAACAAATTTTGAGCATATATTTTGGTCTTAGAAAGGGTTGATCAGCCCGCACTCGGTAATAATCTGCTACAAAATGCAAACATTTGTGCTCTAGAAGCTTTAATCGAATCACAGCGAAAGGAATATTTAGCTTAATCAATTTCACCAATCCGTTTCCAGTTAAATGTTGAAAAAAATTTATATTTAATACCAACAATAATAAAATAACATTTGCCTTAAACCAACGTATATTCAGAAAGTTATATAATCCGCATTACGATTTATCTTGCTTCTATTATCCTTCTGGTACTAAATGTATGAGATTTTAGTATGTTTTTCACCAAAATGTCACAGGATGATGATGTATAAGATAAGCGGTTAGCTGGATTTAGGCAATCCAGAAACTAAACTAGTATCTCGCAAGCGAGGATGAAACGGCGGGAGCGTGATTTCACTTTCAAGTTATCATTTTGTTTGATCACCTGTAAAAGGCTGTGTTTAGGGTATGTACCACTCTAAAAGATCTTAAACCCTGTAGTTATAGAAAATCCTAACATCTCCTCGACCCTAAACCTATCGAAAACAACTACCAACACGTCAAGAATATGTGCTAGTCTCTATATAACCAAACCACCGTTATCAGCCTAACAGAAATCCTATATCGACAGTTCATCATGACCTGTACACAATACGTAACCAAACAGCAATAGAGAGCCTATATTTTGGAAATCGGGTTCATTGACCATAAATCCATTGAAAACCCACGAAAGTGCATAAAACACGCACGCTTTACTCAAAGTAATCAAATCATTGTATTCAGCATGCCGAAAACCCTTTATATAGGCTATTTTAATGCTATGTAGCAAACTACAGAACACCGACTATATTCTGAAAATCGGGTTCATTGACCCTGAACCTAATGAAAACATCTGAAAGGCATGAGATACTCGTGCTGGACTCTAGATAACCAACCTCGTTTTCAACCTACCGAGAAAACCTATAGAGACAATAGTTGATGCACTATTAGCAATAAGTAACCAAACAACTGAAGACAGACTATCCTGGAAATCGGGTTCATCGACACTAAACCCATTGAAAATCCCTGCACAGGCATGAAATATGCACTCTTGTTTTAGTTAACCAAATCATTGTATTCAGCCTTCAGAAAATCTGTATATATACCATTCTTAATGCTCTGCACGCAATACATTATTAGACATATGAAAAAGTACTACATTTTGGTAATGTATTCCTTCGCTAAGACCCTTGAAACTCCATGAAAACGCATAATGTATTCAAGTTGGACTTTATATCGCAAAACCGTCGCATCCCGCGTGTTTGATAACCTAACAGGCACCCATTAAGGTAACATGCAGAAATTTGAAAAATCACTATTTGTGGCAAAGGGTTATCCAACCATATTTAGGACAAAAAATCTACAATTCCGTCCATCCCAAAATGAGTTATCAATGACAGCGACACACAAAAAAGAAATTTTCACATTTTTCCCCATAGCGCGCTCAGTGAAAACTCATGCTCGCTTCGCTCGCTTTGCTTCAACTGCCAATATATTCTGTGTCGGAAACGCCTTAAATAAAATTTCAGAGAGAGCTAGTGTATCCTCCAGCTCGGGAGCACGAAAAATTCCCGATCCATCTAACATACTGCTTCAAGCAAAGTCTGCACTCTGCACCAACACTTGTACATCTGTGTCAAGACAACTGCTTAGATCCTAATCTACGAAAGAGATGTGCATTGTGACAAATTCTGGAGTAGGCATTATACCAGCTGTAATATGATTCTCTTAAGAAACTTAACGATTTGTGTGAAATAAAGCTCGATATAGTGGCATTTCCAGTTGGGCAACTAATGCAATTAGTCGTTAGCTGTAACCAGGTGTTCTTGATACAGTATGTAAAAAAATTTTCTTTAGTTACTTTCTTGAATATATTTAAGTCGGTACTGTCCATGAAATTTCGGTTCGGCAGCGTGGTAAAATTAAAACGGCACAGTAATGTAAACTGCCATATCCACATAGTGTACAAAAAGTGATTTACATAGGTTTCGATCCAAAATAAGGAATATATATATAATTTTTGTTGATTCGCTAAGCTCTTACCTGCGTATATCAATATTACATAGTGCACTATGTACACAGCCAAATGTATGTGAATATTTGAGTTACATTGTATAAAACAATCATTAATTCATCTACTTTTGGTGTGAAAATCAGTTGTCACCTGTGTCAATCATCATAGATAGAACTTGAAAAGACTACAATAAATTCTATTTATTCTATGAAACTTTATGGCAATTAAAATCGGTCCCGATATTTCTTTATTATAAACAGCGAAGTTAATATATTGGTCGTGACCCAATATAATGATTATTACGCCCTTGTTTTCCGAAACAAAAGTGAATTGTGATATTTGGTTTTTAGTATATAGTATAAAATAGACATGTAATATTTATCACCCGACGCATAGTGTGATATGCATTATATCGTCTTAGTAAACGAGAATTGCTTTGGCTGAGGTTTTACACGAGGGATATATTTCATTTGCGGCCGAGGGCGTTTGAAAACCGAGGATCTTCGCAAATGTATATTTTCTTCTCAAGTGTATACCAAAGCCAGTAGTATGCGAGTTTACGAACGATATAAGACATATAATACTATGCGCAGGGTGATAAATAACTTGTCACCCCCTCGCGCATTTGTGTGTGTGTTAATCGATTGTACATATTTTATGTTGTTGCTTTAGTGTTTCATTGTGTTTAACTATAGCGGGTGATATGTCAAATATCTTTAAGTCGGCACCTTTTGAAGTGGGTGACAAGTATATTTATCAAAAATATGTAATGATCCACTTTTGATTTACATGTTGTAAAAGGTCACCATTACTGAACCCGGTAGCAATGCTGGTGGTGTCAGTGCATATAATGCTTTACACAATTAGCACTGTGCTCGAAATGAGTTTGCACGAAGTTAACGCTTGTTCTCAATGTATTCAATTTGTTTTAGCTAGAAAAATGTTAGTACTTCATGCAGTGTGTACCCCTCATATCAATCAAATACCAAAGTTGCCTAGCTATTTGTGAAATTTAGCCTCAAATTTTGAAATAGACACAGACAACTGGAGTCACAGGTAACACTGGTAAATTCAACGGTGAATATTTCAGTATTTTCTGGTATTTCGAGCACTGTAAACCCTGACGTTAGTTGTGGATGATATATTGTCAGTCTCAAAGGTAAGAAAAACTAATTGAACTGTCATAGCTCAAGAATCACTTATATAATTTTTATGATTTTTATTTGTTATGTAACGTGGTTCTCCCTACCATGTTTAAATTAAAACTATTTCTATTATGTTTATGAATTCCCATCTTTAAGAGCCCAAACCTAGCCCATGAGCAATATTACTATGGGGACGTTTATTTAACATTGTTTATCATCTGTGTTAAGCATATACTGTATAATACGTGCTTGGTTGTTGATTGTGAGTGTGTATAAAAATGTTTGTATTGTATATGTTTAACTCTATACTGTGTGTATACATAATATGTTTATGAATTTGTTATATGTCGGAACGTAGTGTATGTATGCGGTATCATTTGTCGTGTGTTTACGTTTCTTTGTGCACTTAATGTAATTCGCTTGTGTGTTGAAAATTTTGTACAGATTGCAGGAGCATTTTTAAGACTTAGCTAAGTGTAGGAGAGTTTTCAAGGGAGTAACAAAATTCAAAGAGTTTTAATGAGCGCCTAAGCTATAGAATTTAAATATATCGAATTTGAGTGTAAGGGTTGGGTGCCCTAAGCATTAGGCCTACATTAGCGGATATGTGTATGTGTATCTGCTGGATTTTCGAATAAAATCTTAAATTTTGTTTATACTTAGGAATTCGGGGAATTTCATAAAAACTTATTCTCTAACGACTAAAATTCACTTAGGTTTAAGAGAGAATTTTAGGGGAGTGGAACTAGAGTAAAACTTGGAAAACTTTACATGTAATTTGGAACACTTAGAGAAATCAACTAGGAGAAAATTGGGAGTAAACCTCTAGCTTGGGTATTTAAGCGGTTGCGCAGTTAGATCAGGGCCTCAGTCGGCCTCAGAAGCTGCGCAATCAAGGTGAGTACGGTTCAGCCGTTTATTTGTTTAAACGTTTGTGTAAAAATTGTAATTTGTCGTAGTGTGTGAAATAAATCGTCTGAATTATAGGTGGTGACACATTAAGGCCTTAGGATTAAGCTCACAAAATAAAATATCTCTTGGTGCTCGCATTGTAGTAGTTTCGTGTGTAATCTACGGTGGGACTAAACACCCCTAGGACCACGTAGGCTACATTTTGGTGCCGCAAGCCTGGAATCTCGAACTAGGTGGGAACTACGAACAAGGGTAAACTTCAGTTGGTTCTATTGTCTCTGACTGGAAATAACATTGGTGAATTATAAAAAAAAATTGGGGGTAGCCCAACGTGTTTCAGTTTTTTATGCGAGTGGATGTTTACTGAAAAAAATGAATTTTGATCCAAATGTGATTGGAGAGGCAAGAGGAAAGACACCTAATATTTTTGAAGCTGAGGATATTCCTCTTTATTGTGGAAACTTCGGAGATGATTTTGAGGAGTGGATAGGAATTTTCGAACGCATTTCTTTTGCAAACCAGTGGTCTAAAAATGAGATGGCTCGTATTCTACCAGCTTTTTTGCGGAGCGAAGCTGCTTGGAAATGGGAAAATATGTCTTGTGAAATTAAGAAAGATTATGATCTTTTGAAAACCAATTTATTTGAAATTTTGGTACCGAAGTATGTCACATATAATTATGGTGCACAATTGAGGGAGAGGTCGCAAAGATTTAATGAGTCAGTTGAAACCTATGCAAAAGATATCGAACACCTGGTTACGAAAGCTTATCCTACATTCTCTAAGGAAAATAGGGACATAATTGCCTTGGAAAATTTTATGTGTGGATTAAACAAAACAATTCGGCGATTTGTGTTATCTGCCAGGCCTAAGTCATTTCAAACGGCTATAGTTGAGGCGCTTAAGCAAGAGTGTATTGAAAACTCTTTATGTTCGATTGAGGTGGAACATTTGGAACAAAATTTAAGGCCAACTGACAGTGAGTACCACAAATGTTTTCAAAAGCTTAACAGTTTGCAATTCAGTAAAAAACTTAAATATAATAAAATGTTTGCATGTGATGTGGAAAGATCGAAGAATATGGCGGGTTCAAAAATAATAAGCAACGCTGCTGCGGAAAATGTCCTAAGCAGTACTGAAAGTTTTTCCACACGTTTTACAATTTCCTGTATGAATCGAATTGTGGGAACACGAAGGGGTGCAAAGACAGATTTCAGATGTAAAAATCCAAATGCCGAATTGAATCTATGGCGGTACCAACGCAGTGCCCTCGGATCTCAGAATGTACCACAACCTGTGAATGATTATTTATGTGCTAAACCGCAACACCATCAAGCAATCTTAACTTATGGAGGCAATCAGTATGGTAACGCTGAGATAAGTGTAACAGAAAGCTGTGAATCTAAACAGAGGTTAGTGGATAATTTTATCCCAAAGGAAACACATGTGGACATCTCGGTAAAAAATCGGGTGTTGATTAACCCTGTGTTTATTAATCTAGCTCAGCGAGTTGCTCCATTAAGGTGCTCAAAAGTGATATTTCTGGGAAAATGCAATAATGTGTCTGAGTTGAAAGAAAGTAAAAAATTTTCCTCATTTTTTACAGGTTTGGAATTGACCTCTACAAATAAAGAAATTGTGCTAGCAAATATGCCGATGTTTAAAAATATCTTTGCTAAATTTAATGACCTGGTCGTGAAGTATATTGCAGTGGGTGTGCCTACCAATGTAAACGTCGATGTGATGGAGTATGATGTTATTATATGTATGCGATTTCTTTCTAGGTTTTTAGAATTTTATATTGCGGTCAAGGTCATCCAGATCTGTCGAGCTCGAGAAGCGTGTCGGGATATACAATGTTATGTAATGTCGTGGTACGTTATGGGTCAAATCACTTTTGATGGGCACGCCATTTGCGGTTTACAATGTGTCAACTGCGCTCAAAGTCCATATTCTTTACGGATGAAATGCAGGTTTTTTAACTATGACAACCAAGGAAGGGTAGCTATACAATCCGGTAAGCTGGTGTCTATTAGACTGTGGTTAAGACATCGTTTTTATCCAAAAAATGGAATGGTTGTGGCAGCAAATATGAGATCCCTAAGAATTTCTATATTTTTGGTCGTGATACAGGAACATCCAAGTATAATTTGTTTCAAATTCATTTTAAACACTCACAATGTTCACAAAATACCAAAACATTTCTGAGAAATTTAAAAAGGAAAATTGAATCCAGTTTAATTGGCTTCGTAAGTCCCTTCCTGGGTGATATAACATGAATATTTGCGTAGAAAGTAAATTTTATTGGCTCAAGGTATATTCAGCTTAGTATAGATATTGGTTTTTTGTAATTTAAAGGGACTTCTATGAAAAGTGCAATTGAATTTTGATAAGTGAATACTGCCATCTACTTTTTTACTGAGGGTAATGGAAAGTGCTATTTCGATATTATATCTCGGCATACTTGGGCCGCCAATAGTTGATCATTTTTGGCAAATTTAAAAGTGCAATGCCTATTACAGATAAAGTTATTTTTAAGGGTTTAAGTAAAAATTGTCTGTCTTTAGACCGTTTATTCTACATATTTTTTAAAACCATGACACATCGCAACTTTCCGGCAATAACATTTCCTGTTAAATATCATCTCGGCTTGGGATCCTAATGGGTTATTAATATTGTAAGATAGAACAACTCAAATGACAGTAAATTTCGCAGTTATAGTCAAAAGTTTTATACTTGCATGCCTAGCTTTAAAAATGAACAATATAAAATTTTAGAGTTTCGGAATCTGAGCAATATAAGGGATCTACAGTATCTGAATTGGTACAATAAATCAAAATGAAAAAGGTTTCAAATTTTTGATAAAACTGGTGTATAAATGAGCGTTAAGTTAATAACCATATTCTAATCGACCTCAATGCCTGTTTTAGTTTCGTTTACTGGTCATATAAAAAGGGATAAGAAGATGCTCCAAAAAATTAATCATAAATTTTGTTTATTTTGAATGTTTTACAAATTGTATATAGAGAGGCGTTGCTTCTCAGTTTGGTGTTTCCAGGTTTTTTAGGATTCCAATAAACTTTCTTTTCATAATCGCAAACTGTTATCTTACCAAACGGAGATGGTGCAAAAAATATCGATTGACACAATAAGCATCTGCTTTTTCGTCTGAAGGTAATAATGTTCTGGATTGGAGTCAAACAGGAATATGGGAGCAAGCTCAGCTTAGGTGAGTAATAAATTTGTTAACTTAATTAAAAATATAGTTTTTATGGCTAGTTCTCGGGCCATGTATTTATGGATACCTCATTAGGTGATAACGTTAAAAACACAAAAAGGAAACTTTTTCAAAACTTTAAATAAAGCAAGAATTTTGACTCATTTTAAACGTTATTGCAGTAAAGATTTTTAAAATGGTCTAAACTTAAAAATGAAGCAATGCATTCCCAGAAAAGCTTTTTTACCTAAACGTTGATCTAAGGAGTTTTGTGTAAGTCGCTACGTATTAACAAACAGGCTTCCAGGTCCAGATATTGCACTCAAAAAGAAACTTATTATAAGGAGGACAACTTACCAAAAAACCTTACAAAAACTTCAGGACCTTGTTGACACTTGGTAAAAAAAGTAAGTGCTTGACAGAAAAATTGATGAAATTTAGTGTTCCCCAAAATTTGAAAAAGAATTTTGAACCTAGAGGAAGGAGCTAATCCACACATCCAATATTCAAATTTCGTTTTAAGTTTGATAAATTGTATGTTTTGTTTCAAAAAAACTTTAGTGTTTCATAATTGGATGTGTGTACTAGTCCTTTTTGGTTTAAACAGAGAGGGGGCTTGCTCAGTTTTAACTCGTGTTGCTCACGGAAGACCTTTCATGTCCCCTGCACTAGCCAGGTGATCAAAATCAGCCGTGTACCTGAGGTCACACAACAGTGAGGATGCACTGTCGACGGCGTCCCTGGTAGGCAGTTTCAACCAAGGCGGGGTGTGAGCAACGGGGTCGGCTGGACATCCTTAAATTGGTTTCATGCACGTGTGGGGCCACTCACTCAAAAACAAAACACAGACTCAATGTTCTGCTAGCATGTGCTTTAGATATGTGTACTTTATACATAGTACCGTTTGTCTTCGGCTAGGCTCCGGTTTAGTGGCCATCTAGCCGCGTGTATGCAGTGCATCCTGTGCTCAGGGGTAAAAAAATAAAAACTGGGACAGGAAACTCAACCCTGAATAGACTCGTGAGCGCTTCTCAATATGTGGTTTTTAGTACAACAATGTTTGCGGGTGGGCTCCGTACTCTTGACGGCCATCCATCCCGGCTTGGTTTTTCGCGCATAGATAATATGTTTTCTCAAGGTAAGATCCCGTGTAAAAATGGGTAAAAAAGGAGTCTCGCCCTGAACCTACGATTTTTATTTATGTCAAGTCACATTTGTGTGTGCATTTTCAGTGTTACGTGCCTTTGCACTACCGTGTAAAATTTTCTAGCTCAAAAAAGAAAAATCTCAACTCAAGGAAGTTGCGAGATTTTTGACCTATTCTTAGATTAGAAACCCAACGTTCCTGCTTCTCGCGCTCCTGGGTACCCTAGGGTGACTCACAGGGAGAATTTATGTCCCCGTGAGTCTTGCTTGTTGTCGCTCCTCTAATGCTAAGACGACATACGAGGGTTTTAAGTCTCGTATGCGCCGTTAAATTATAAAAAATTGAAACACAGGGGGTGCAATGTCCCTGTGTGCCGTTTGGATGTATACAAAATAGACACACAGGGGGTGCAATGTCCCTGTGTGCCTCGACATATTTTTGAAATGATCACGCAGGGGATTTTATGTCCCTGCGTGATCTCGGCTCATATAAAATATTTACGCAGCATACGTAAGTGCTTATGCCTTAAGTTGTTGTTTGGTTGTTGTGTCTACACAATTAAAAAAATGTTTGCAGCGCAGCACATTGTTATTTTTATTCTACTGAAAAAATATTTAAAACTTTTCTACACACAGCTGCTTCAACAAAATGCAGCAAAATCTCGAACAAAAACCAATGTAGCAGCTGCATTATTTTCAAGCGTATAAAACATAAAAAATATATACCTAATACAAGTTTGTGGCTATAAATATATATATACGTGTATTTATGCAAGCACATATCCTTAAAACAGACCCAACGTCACGATACGGTTACAAACTCCAGCTGAAATAAGCCTAGAGCTGCAGCTTTTGAAGCTCAAAAAAACCGAGCTAATAACAACAATTTACTTGACAAAATTTTGTTGAAACAGTGCATTGCAATATGCGCTGTTAGCTATTAACAAGGCTACGTATGAAAGTGTTAATTGTGCTTCCAGGCCCCTGACCCAGTGGTTATATAACGACATACAGCAAAGGTCACGCATGCGGCATGACATTTTAGGCTACAGTCTTATATGTTGCTTGAATTCGGTATTTGTATTCCTGAAATCAAAGATACGCCTAGTTGGCCTAAGCGCAAGTTGTAGCAATGCAGTGCGTATTTTGAACAGCCAGCAATACAAGCTATAATAGTTCTTTTACGTAAGCAGAAGCAGAAACAATAAGAAACGTTTGATTTCGGAATTCAGTAAAATTTTAAGACGTAATTTAATTTATCTGTATTTATAGGAAATTTGTAAATAATGAAAAAATACTAGCACACAAGAATATTGAAAAACAAATAATAAATATAAACATATCTATTATTGTGAACAATTGCTCTGTGTTGAGGTAGTTACAAAAATAATTTGGTAGTGATATAATGGTCATACTCATGTTTGTACGTGTACGTTAACATAAATCAACCGGAGATATTTTGCAAATTTTTCGCGCAGAAGAAGGATAATGTCACAAAGCAAACGCCCTAGCTAACCCTAACGGTTTAATTTTCATTTTCCCATCCCAGCTTTATATTATAGGCTTATTTCATATGAAATGTATTAAGCAAATGCCCGTAGGAATTTGAAGTTTGAGGTTTGCGTCATTTATTTTTGTTGTACCATGTGTGTGATGTACATTTAGATGATGTGTATTTTTGTTTATATGTAGTACATATGTTATACATAATGTGTAGTGTGCGCATGTGTCTACCATTTTCCTCTATGTGAATGACATTGTGTAAATGAGCTTTATGCGTGTTATAGTTTCTATACAATCCTGTTGTTTCAATTCCAAAACGGATGTCAAATGAAAACTTACCACAAATGCCGATCATTAAAAGTCGTATCATGCATGTAAATGTATGAATGGTTCTGTGTCAATTTCACTGGCGCATGTGTCGTGAACAGTGCAATTTGTCGGGAAAACAAAACAATATCAATATTTGTACGAGCATATTATGGTGGGGACGGGGTGAATGTGGATACACCAAGGGGCAATATGGGAGATCTATTTACGGAGAATCGCTATGTCTTCAACAAGCCAACAGCGATAGATGATAATGGAGGTGTTATGCTTGCAGTAACAATATTATGTATGTGCGGATGCATGAAGCTCGCTGTTTAAACAATGAATTTGAACGATATTCAGCTCCAGGAACCCTGACAAAATCGAGTGAATGGAAAGAAATTCATATACGTTTACACATGTGTTGCAACACTATCTAATTCAGAAGTGTAAAACCGGTTCATTTAATCTATAGATTGGCATATTGATTAATCGGATGGATGAGTGATTTGTTGATTGGCTGAAATATTTGGGTAACTGAACATTTATTTTGCTATTTACAGATGGTCACTAGTGTGTTCCATTGTGGGTACTATTAAATATTTTTGGTGAGTTTTGGAAAATTTGAGGACAAATTTTTATGCAGCGGAGGGGATAATGTAACGTGGTTCTCCCTACCATGTTTAAATTAAAACTATTTCTATTATGTTTATGAATTCCCATCTTTAAGAGCCCAAACCTAGCCCATGAGCAATATTACTATGGGGACGTTTATTTAACATTGTTTATCATCTGTGTTAAGCATATACTGTATAATACGTGCTTGGTTGTTGATTGTGAGTGTGTATAAAAATGTTTGTATTGTATATGTTTAACTCTATACTGTGTGTATACATAATATGTTTATGAATTTGTTATATGTAGGAACGTAGTGTATGTATGCGGTATCATTTGTCGTGTGTTTACGTTTCTTTGTGCACTTAATGTAATTCGCTTGTGTGTTGAAAATTTTGTACAGATTGCTGGAGCATTTTTAAGACTTAGCTAAGTGTAGGAGAGTTTTCAAGGGAGTAACAAAATTCAAAGAGTTTTATGAGCGCCTAAGCTATAGAATTTAAATATATTGAATTTGAGTGTAAGGGTTGGGTGCCCTAAGCATTAGGCCTACATTAGCGGATATGTGTATGTGTATCTGCTGGATTTTCGAATAAAATCTTAAATTTTGTTTATACTTAGGAATTCGGGGAATTTCATAAAAACTTATTCTCTAACGACTAAAATTCACTTAGGTTTAAGAGAGAATTTTAGGGGAGTGGAACTAGAGTAAAACTTGGAAAACTTTACATGTAATTTGGAACACTTAGAGAAATCAACAAGGAGAAAATTGGGAGTAAACCTCTAGCTTGGGTATTTAAGCGGTTGCGTAGTTAGATCAGGGTCTCAGTCGGCCTCAGAAGCTGCGCAATCAAGGTGAGTACGGTTCAGCCGTTTATTTGTTTAAACGTTTGTGTAAAAATTTTAATTTGTTGTAGTGTGTGAAATAAATCGTCTGAATTATAGGTGGTGACACATTAAGGCCTTAGGATTAAACTCACAAAATAAAATATCTCTTGGTGCTCGCATTGTAGTAGTTTCGTGTGTAATCTACGGTGGGACTAAACACCCCTAGGACCACGTAGGCTACACGGGAGGTAGAAAGCATCATTTTTTCTTGCACTATTCAGTCGTTAAAAAATATTAATTGGCAAACCACTCGATTAATGAAGGAAACACGGCTACAGATCATGTCCCGGGACGTAGGAAAGCATCGTTTTTTCTTGCACTATTCAGTCGTTAAAAATATTAATTGGCAAACCACTCGATTAATGAAGGAAACACGGCTACAGATCATGTCCTGGGAGGTAGGAAAGTATCGTAAGGCGTCTGCTTAGAGGTGGTACAGCAAAATGTCCAGATCAACTTAACGTTTGGATAAAATATTCCTACTTATACTACTGACAGGAAATGTTGGGTGATTCCCTTGGGTAATTACTCCCTTGAAATGTTGGATAATTACACCTTAGCGGTATTTCTGTCATAGCTATGAGGCTGTGACCGTGTATTTATCTTCTGACTCTTTGCATTACTAGCGTGCATAAGCTCATTTGCAAAGATCCTTCTTCTATTACAGTAGTTTGTTTTACAATTCGACTGATGGAATCGTATCGTTAGGAAGAATACGCCTCGCAGTCTTCCGACTGCGTTAAAGGTACCAAAAGCATAGTTGTCGATAAAGCAGAAGAGAATGGTCAAAAACATCCTTCATTCAAATGAAATATTTACTGTTGCGGAAAATTTACACCATGCATGCACATAGGTAATTGAGGTAACGTTCCCCGAAAAGTCGGAATTCCCACCGCTCTCAAGGTTCGGCACCTCCCTCTCCCTTCCCCTGGGATCCCGATCCCCTGCTCCGCTGAAGCCTCCTTCACCTTCCCCTCGCCAAGTAGGCAAAATAAGTTAAAAATTGGCAAAAATAGGGGAAATTAGAAAAAATTTATCACAAATTGTCAAAAATTGGGTAAGATTTCAACCAAAGTCTGAACAATTTCAATTTTAGTTCCTAAAAATTTCAATTGCCTACCGCTCCCTGGCCTACCGTTCCTCTCCCCGAGGACCACTGCGGAGACCAGCTACCACCTCCCCAAGCCCAGGGCCCTTCGATATCTATGACCAAAAGATAGTCATTGCAATCTGTCCAAGCAAGCATCATGAAATTATCTATGTTTACCTCTGTTAAATTTAGCAAGCATGGTGAACTATTAAGTCATAGTATGGGAAAGCTTGGTATGTCCTGGGCGCTCGCGATGTCGTCTCTAGACAATTGGTAAACCCTGTGGAGAAGCTGTGATACTATTTTCTACCATTGATTCCCGGGTCATTCCGACAGCGTAGCGGCATACACAAGGAACCTTACGCGAGTGTCATTCAATTTCGAAGGAATTCAAATTTTAAGCAAGTTAATTCTAACCCTATCCCGCATCAATTATTGTGTATTTCGTACAATGTTGACGAAACCTTTACTGCATCATTGACAGAAAGAACCTGGATCACTTGCGTATTAACATTGTACGTTAGCCTCTACGCTAATTAGGAGCTGGTGCTCTGTTCCTTAAGAAACCTCGCGGATCGGGACAATAGCAACGCACGCGCGAACGCTCGTTGTTCGAAAAGGTGGACCAGTGCATCGCGTGACAATGTACGCTGTAATAAAGTTATGACCCTATATGTTGTAACAAATTGTTTACTCTATGCGGAAAGAGTGAATATCTCCCACTGGACTGTTGCAAACAAGGGTAGTCATTTAATCTGTCTTAAGATGATTTCACACGTTTGAACTTTTTGCTAAAACTTTGAACTCAAATTTTAAGCTAAAATATTGATCACATTTGGATCAAATTTGTATCGCTGTAAATTGTAACTGAGGTATCTGGTAAATCAATGTTCTTCAAGGTTTGAATTCAAACAGTTAGGTCAAAAAATACCAATCTCAGTTTATGATTAGCTATCGCTATGCGCTACAACAGTTTGAACAGTGTTCACACGTTCAAATTCACAAAAATGCAAAAAAATGCTTTCAATTTTAGATCATACTTTAAGGTCAAATTTTTATTAAATTTGATCAAATTTTGACCTCAAATCTTGAGCAAAAAGTGTGAATGCGTGTAGCTATTGTACTGCTGCGGTATATTCGTTATGTTAACATTTTCCTGTCTCAAGCAGAATCTGACAAGCACCACAACACTTTCGTGCAATACTGAGCTTGCAGATAGTATTTATTCTTCTCACAAAATATTGCTAATTTATAATGTAACAGGGCCGCTTCGGCCCTGTCACGAGCGTTGCCGGATTTCCACGCCCAGAATTGCATCGGGACGCGCTGACACACGATCATCGGCATAACAGACCGTTACTGACGTTAATAAACCGTTTTGTATAAAATGTATAAACTGTTTGTATAAAATGCTTAAACCGTTTTGTGTAAAATGTATAAACCGTT